>VNJN01006131.1:0-22471 GCA_008042485.1 Drosophila mayri | reverse complement strand
ATAGGAGACGAAATTGAAATTTGCGGTGAAACGTTTAGTCCCACAGCACCTTCAGGAACCGAATCTTTCCTAACACTTGACCTCAGAATTCTGGGATTTAATTCTGAGGTCGAAGGATGAGTCAAGGGCGGATGCTGTTGAGAGCCCGCCGCGGGTTGTTGGGATCCGTCGCAATGCTGCACACCAGTTGCAGTTTTTTTGCGCCTTGGAGACTCATTTAGTAGCGTAAGGCTATTAAATGTGTTTCTCAAACGCTAGGAAGCTGTTATGAGTTTTATTGAAACTCGATAACAGCTCCTTAAAACTGCCCTTGGTTTGCCGCATGAAAGACGACATTTCCCTTTGAACTACACGACATGCATCGCAACAGTAGCGCAGGCCGATGTTTTTGCTTACATCATCGCAGTTCGGCCGGCAACCCCAATGCACTTTGCGTGCAGAATGTTGTCGCACAGCCAGCAGCCGATGGTAAGATCACTTGACAAAATTACCTTCTTGCAGGATTTGGAGAAGCAGACGATATCGGAAGACATTATTAAAGACTTACCACTGTACTTGTAGCAATAGATAATAGGGCGAAAGATGTGAGAGGAAAAGTGTAGCTGCATCGAGAGAGTTGAAGCACTAAAGAGCGGGGGAGTGTGAGAGTAAGCGAAGCTTCGAAACCGTTTAACTGTCGCGACTGAGCAACAACTGCTAAACGGGAGAGGTTAGAATAGGAAACACAAAAAGAATAGAAAAAGCAAACACAGGCAGCAAAATTAATTATTGAAAAATAAATAGATTAAGAATAGATTAATAAAGCTGCATGCACACGCGAAGTGAACGGGAACTAAATAGAACACAAAGTAGAGTTTTAAGAAAACCCCGGTGGTTTCAACGTAGAGTTTTTACAACAACGAGAGCGCAAGAAAAAAACACGACCGTTCACTTGGAAGAGACAAGCAGTAATTGACATTAGCGAGAGAAACATTGAAATCTCTATTGCGTTTCGTCTTCATCTTCGTCTGTGCGCGCAATATGTTTACGGGTCAGCGATTCATAATAATTGTTCTGCACTGTTTTTCATCTTCAGCTACTTCTTTATCGTCATCTTCGTTTCAGCTTCGTTTGCAGCATTAGACTCCCTCAACTAAGTTTACGAAAACTAATAGATTCGATGTATTTGTATTATCAGAATGTTCGCAGCTTTCTAGGGAAACTTAGCAAACTGCACGCTAATAGTGTCTCTTTTGATGCCAGTGTTATTGCTTTCACTGAAACATTGCCTAATTCTGTCTCCAATTGCGAAATATTTGCTGGAAACTTTATTGTCTAATCAAGTTACCGTCCTTATTGCGGTAAAATCCAATCTCATTTTTGAATTGATTCCCATAACCTACTCAGATAATACTTTGGAGTTAGTTCCTGCTCGTATTCAAGTTCACGATTATTTTGTCCATGTCTATTGTTCATACTATAAGTATTTATTAATTTTTATTTATAATGTAAAATAGCCAATGACAGCCATGAAAAGTTATGCCCTTACCTCTTATCAAAGAAGGGAGTGCTCCGACTTAAATTAGGGATAGGTTACGTGAAACATATTTTGTATTAAAATGGAAAGACATTTCAACATGTAACCAGTAGTAGTATTTATTATAGAAAGAAAACAAAACACGATCCTGCAGATCTGCAGGGCAATGCGTCGAATGTTAAGAGAAGGCTTAAGGAAATATGACCAGGAGCTTGAGTATGAACATTACATCATGCCAGGTCCGACCGTCCTTGAGCAGAGGCAGGCCTAAAAGCTGCAGTCTGTCCAAGTATAATGGTAGACGACGACGTACATCCCAGCTTAAGCCACGAAGAGCAAACAAAAGGAATTCCTGTAACGATTCTATAAGGTCCTACTATTTCTCGTACTGGGGGAGACATACAAAAAAGCAGTATTCAAGAATGAGTTGAACAAGAGAGATGAATAGGAGTTTTGTGGTATAGGTGTCGTCTAACTCCTAAGACCAGCGCTTAACACGGGCACCTAAGCCATTGGCGTTGCCAACCATTAAACTAATATGATAAGTGAAATTTAAGTTGTGGACAAACAAAACTCCAAGGTCTGTAAATGAATGGATGTGTTCAAGATCACCCGTCCAATAGCAATAATTGGCAAGGAAACAGTTTTTACCATAAAAGGACATTTAATTGCATTTTGAGTTATTTTGAACCTACACATTATTGGTGTACCAAGATTGCATTCAGTTCAGATCAGTTTGTAAAAGCAAGCAGAGGCAAGCATAGTTTTACACCATCGGCGTACATCATCACCTAAGAATGAGCAAGACGTTGATAAAAATTACAAAAAGAGGGGGTCCGAGATGGCTTCCTTGGGGAACACCTTAAGTTACGTGAACTATATCTGAGAATAAAACATTAAAAGCAACCGTCTGAGTACGGTCAGATAAATATGTTGCTATACAGTAACTCAGCAAAGAATGGAAATCCAATAATGCAAGTTTTTTTAGTAATAGCTGGTGGCTCACTGAGTCAAACACTTTGCTGAAAACTGTAAAGGTGACGTCAGTCTGTGTATAATATTTCAAAGCATTTCCTATGACAACCCAGAACTCAAGAATATTTGTTGAGGTAGATCTTTGTTTCATAAAACCATTCTGCAAGGAGGACATTAGTGAGTCACATTGCCATTGTAGTTGTGCAGTAATTATTAGCAAAAAGATTGGGAATCACGCTAAAATTTAGCGGAAAGAACAGACGGCACAACTGAAAGAGCTTTGACAAAGGACTACATAACGCATTAGCACAATTTCTTAATACACAACTAGGCACAAGATCGGCACCAGACGGGAAGGATGGTCTGAGAGATTTTAAGTTTCGGCGAACATCGTCCTCGCCGATTGTGGCATAAAAATGCAGTTGGAGCGTGGAAGTTAATATTTAGATTTAATATTTAATAGATTTATATTTAATATTTAATACTCGAAAATTTGTTCGAATATGTTCGCAATATCAAGCTTGGAGGAAGCTGACTCAGTTTTGAAAAACGGATTACGCATTTTTCAACCCAAACGGCATTGCTAAGAGTTCGTATTGACCATCCGGTGTCTCAGTTCTTTTATTAGAATCGGGGTGAATCCTTACCTGATAAAAACGACTGGCCTTGTCGTGGCTAGAAAAGTATTATCCACATCGCAGGCCGTTGATCTGGTCTGAGATTAATGACACCTATCTGACACCGTATTCACATTTACTATTCGGGAGCTGCCCTCCCGGCGCCTTGTCTAATTTATAATTAGGAAGTTCGTAACTGTCGCTTTAAATTGCTGACTCAGTAATATATAAGCGGCTGGATAGGTCAGGCAGCTTGCCTACTTGCTCAAATAAATATTTATTTATAAAAAAAAGTTCCCAAAAATCAATATAATCTCCTTAACTTGCAACATTGGGCTGGCGAAGAGAGAACTGCTGGGTCTTATTACATTGTCCTCTAACATTCGCTGAGTCTTGTCCCTTACTATTTGCTTCTCGTTTTCGCTATGGCGTTAGGGTCGTCTCGAACAGTTTTATTTCCATCCAGCAAACGGGTTTCCAGAGAACCCGTAGTTACTGGCCTACTAGGGAGATCATCAATGATGATCATGGAATTTTTGGTAAATATTATATATTATTTAGTTTCATCATTCCCAACGTCCGGTTATGTTCATATGGCACTGAATGATTCCGGCGAAAATAAACTTATATATATAAAAAAAGTCACCACATTTTGTTCTTAGTTCCAGGCAAAAAAAGGATCAAAAAGCAGTTCAAAAAAAGCTATATAGCTTCTGAACCTGACGTCTCACATTCCGAATAATTCGAAAGGGGAAACATAAGGCTTTCATTTAACCTAATTTTTATACGCGCGGTTTCTGTTTAATTAACGTTTGAAAAGTGTCAACATAGGGCATTTTTGGTATTTTGAACAAGATTTCCTCAAAATTGGTACGTGATGAAATCTATTTGGTTTCTAACTAGGAATATACAGACCGAGATTTTTCTCAATCTTAGTTTAATTCGCTTAATTGGTTGTCATCAATTACCGATAGTACCTTTTGTGTTCTATAAATATCGATTCTGTCTCTTTCCAACATAACTCCAAAACCAAGCTGAGATATACGTCGAACCAACATCGGTCGCAAAGCGACGTCGCGACGTCGAAGAAGCCTCGGTCGCAACGGCGCCGTCAACGTCGGTCACAACAACAACCTCGGCCAACATTTACCAACCACTGGCATCTTATCGATCGAGCCGCAGAGATCCGGCACCCTCTTTTAGCCCACGACTTTCAAATCAACCATCCCTGCCTGACGCCGGCGTTCCCTGGTCCCGGGGCCGCGCCGGCCAAAGGCCATTCCGGCGTTGTTCCCCGTTCCCGGGCGTCGCCAGCAAAAGGCCATCCTTGCCCGACGCCGGCGTTATTTCCCGGTCCCGGAGCCGCGCCGGTCAAAAGCCATCCTCACCCAATGCCGACGTAGTTCTCCGGTCCCGGGGCCGCGCCGGCCGAAGGCGACACCCCGCCAAGCTCCTTCGTTACCAGGACCCCGGGCACGGGTCGGAGGCACCCTGGCGGCCCCTATTAGGGCGGTGGGAGGAATGGAGTGGATCCTGCGTACAGGACCATTCAACTACACGCCCCCCGAACAGAGCGCTCCGCCACACGAGCGGGACCCGACCGTTGGTGAACTCGAACCCGAACCCGGTTTTACGGGGCTGCAGCGCCTTCCCAATGGCCAGGCCGAAAGCGACGGTTTTCTCGCCTTTCCAACTTATCCCCTTCACCTTGCCTAAATTCAGTCAACCCGGCCGACGAACCTTCCTATCCCTGTAAACATACAAATGTTGCTGTGGAGGATTCTGAAGCTGACGAGTATATATCCCGACCGTAGAAGTTTCCTATAATCTGCATTCTTGATACATCGAGAGATGTATCAAATATAACTGTACCGTGTCTTCCAACGTAATCTCCGACATATACATTCGAAAAATGAGGGGATATAGTATATATATATATGTCGGAGATGTATAAGAATAAATAAAATGTCAATTAGACTAATGAATTAATAACGAGAAACAATATAAAACAAAAGAAATTAAGCAATAAGTTACTTGTGGTTCCTTTTACTTGCATAATTGGTGAGACCGAGGATTGAGAACGAGAAAGTGTGGCCTGGCGCGGTCTAGTGTTGGTTGCCTCTGAGAGAGAGAAAGCAAAAAGAAATGCACAATGGAATCTGGCGAGGATGATATTACCATATATGGCAGTATCCTGGTAGCGACACTGCATGGTGCAGTCGAGTGTTGGTTGTCTCTCTGAGAGAGAGAAAGTAAAAAAAGGAATGGACGATTGAATGTAGCTAGACTGCATGTCATCTGTCATGAAAGAAAAATATAAATTCAATTAGCTCTGAGACTGCAAACGAGGGTCTGCCTTCTAGCTGACCGCGACTTACTGCGCATCGGAAACAAACAAAAATGCAAGAAGAAGAGCAGCTAACCACCCAGCCTCTAACGTATATAAAGGTATAAGATGTAAAAGTTTTGGTTGCCCAGCGCAAAGTGCAAGTGTGAAAATGTATCTGGACTCAAGTATGTGTTTATACCACCGCGCTTCAGCATAAACAAGCATAAGTAGATACATAATATATCCATTTTTATTTTTACTCTGATGAAAGTTTGCATATTAAGCCTATCTTTTAAGTCTCTTAAGTCTATATTGAGTACTGAAAATTCTCTTTCTACGGATACCTCAGTCTCAGACGTGCAATATTTTATTTTAGCTAGGATAATTGTATTTATTATCTCCTTCAATACCCCATTATGTTCTCATTTACGTCCAATGACTTAGGAAAGTTTCCTTCTATTGGGTGGTAAAGGTGCACCAGACCTGCTGATGTTTATCCCTTGGCAAACTAATACACCAAGTCGACTCGCAGAAGAAAGTCATCTACTGGAGGCAATAAGTAAGGTACGTTTTCAATTTAAAATCAAACGAATTTTTTTTTAGTTGCCGGGACTATAATATCCTATAATTGTACTATATGAACGACCTCTACTTATTTGAGAATTGGTCCATTTGTAACATGAGTGGTACGGTCGGAAAGCAATGCTTCGCGCAATGGAAGGTCGCTTAGTCCGTCCTCTCCTTTCTTGTCTTCTCCAGAGATCTCAGCGCCTTAATCAGCTTCACCGAGAACTCAGCCGTGGCGTCCCAGATCTTTGAATCTGCCAGCATCAGCGACACCAGCGTATCCGGTCTGATTTCCGTCCCTTCTACTGCCTCCAGCTCGTCCCTTCCTACGTGAAACTGGCGACACTCACAGAAGACGCGCGTCTTTAATTATCCCGGATCCGCACTCCGGGTAGCCGTCCTTCTCCTCGTGACCGCTCAGCACCTAGGTCAGATAGAAATTAACTTGCCTGTGCCTCCTCTTCATCCAGGACTCAATGTCGAATTTCATCGTCCTTTGGGTGAGCATCCCAGCTGGCCTGACAGCTTTCATAGCTCCTCCTTCTGGTGGCCTTGAGAGCACCATCGGCTCCTAGGCGCGCACCAGCTCCCCTAACGTCACCAGAACGCCTCTAGTGTTAGGCAGCATCCGGGATAGCGCTCCAACAGTCCCGCTGGCCTTCTTTTTGGCGAGCTCGGGGTTCTATTGCTTTGATAGCTGCGTTGGTATTCTCCTCTGTCGCGGTGTGCACCTTCGCAACCGCTACAACGTCGGATAAAACCCACGACGGTAGTACCGCCTGGCATCGGGACCAGCAGGACACCATCGTACATGATGTTCCAGAGCAGATGTCCCAGCACAAAGCTCTGCGGCACGCCGGCTGAGACCACCCGCTGAAATAGAGCCTCACGATCTCCAGCAGGTACCTAGCGATACTCAGAGCAGCAGGAAACTCTAGCGGTTCCAGTCTGCGGTGTTGAAGGCGTTCCTTATCTATGCGTGATTACTAGAGGGTAGCTCTTGGAGCCGTCTTATCACCTCGAGCCCTCGCTTTTTCTGCAATCTCCTTCACCGTCTCAACTGCGCCCAGCGTCGACATCCCCTTTTTGAAGGCGAATTGGCTCCTCAATCGCTGCGTTCAGCCTTGCTGCTATCAACATGACTGGGCAAGGCCCCGAACACCTTGCCAGTGTTGTCAGTGAGACAGATAGGTCTGTAGGACCATGGCTCCCCGGGAGGCTTACTCGGCTTGGCGAGTAGCAGTAGCTTCCACCATTCTGTAGGCATCTCCCCTGGACTCATTTTCTGCCTCGTCGCAGAAAACATTCTCACTCAGCATCCCTTATGGCTGTTTTCAGGACTTTCCTCGCCTCTTTATAGACCTCATTGCGCTCGGCGACTCGCACAGTCGGGCATGCAGGCACGCGGACTGAAGGTTGACTTTAACGTCGCTCTCCCTAAAAACTGGCCTCTGGTACCTCCGACACGTCCCTCTCCAACGCATGCTCTGGTCGCAAGCGTGCTCCAGGAGAGATGCGATCCGGTTAGCCGTTTCGCTGGCCGCTTCGGCTGTTATGCCCCCTAGCACGTTGACAAAAGCCTGCGTACACAATTAGTCCGATCGGAAGCATTCTGGCCACACTGAAGGAAGTGACAGGAAGTCAAAATTGCAAACCATCTTTAAAAATATATATTTATATATATATATATATATTTATATAATTAAATACTCATATAATTCGTAAGTTAAAAAAAATGTTTTATTTTATTTAACCGAATTGTTACAATGATATTTTTATTGAAGAACACCGACCGAATAATATCGTATCTCAAACTGAACTCCTCTTCTTGTACTACCGGGGTTGACGTTCAAGCCTCGGTCTTGAGCTTTTGTGGATCTTGAGTTAATCTCGAAGATTCTAAGAGAGTTTAATTATGGATTGTGACAGCTTTAATTGACTCTTCGATTATTCTTGAATTCGATTTCTCTTTTGTAATTTGATATATCTGTTTACGAGTTAGCGAGTCTGATCTTAAGCGTGTGAAAAAGGGGTAGGATGTTTAGATTAAATAAGGGCAGGATGTTTAGACAATAGTTTTTGTTTGGTCTACTGCTGGTTGGCTTATCATACGATAATGATTCATAACTGTAGGGTAGCATGGGGTGTATGTGTTGTGTGTCTATACACTTGTAGGGTAGCAAAGGGGTATGATGATTATATTACATGTATAATCATATTTAACTAAGTAGGCATGTACTAAGTCTATAGGACTGTGGATATGTCACTATATATATGTATTTATATATATATATTTATATATAGAAATTCAAATAAAATCGGTAAAAGTCAACATACACAATAACTGAAAAGTCGAAAAGGAGGAGAAGGGATTGGATCGGGATAAGGATCAAAGCTAACTAAGCGAATAAGCTGGTTCGATTGACGACTCAAATGCTCGCAGTACAACCAGATGGGCTCCCACAAGCTGCATCACAACTTTTCCTCGGCCTCATCTCCATTGACGTTCACAAAAAGCTTTAATGGCAGTGTGTGTTTTGCGGCATCCAGTACGAGGCATGTTTCTGCTCCTATCAGTACAACATCATGCAACTACACCCCATCATGGCAACAAGTCAGCGTGAAGCCAAATAAGGGACCCGCAAAGAAGAATGCAGGCGCAGTTCTCTCTCCTAAGGTCAGCCAAAAGAAGACAAGCTGTTCTGTTAATTTTGCAAAACGCTTCTTAAACTTAAGTCACTAGCCGCGGCAAACAGCGCCGCAAAGAAATGTGTCACGACTTTGCAGCCGGAAACATCCTACAGGTCCACCACACGCCGCACGATCTCCCAAGGATTATGATTGCCAGTGTTGTCAGCTACTCTGCTTTCTGCAGTGAGCTGGATGCCCTTATTGGAAACAATTACTCCATCCATTGCGCCATTCAGTGCAACTCTTCCGATGCATACAGGCATCGCACTTATGCGAAAAAAGAACTGTTTTTCACCACCACCAGATACCTAAAGACCGACCCCTTCGCATGGTAATGAGAAACATTCACCACTTGGTCCCTTCGGAGGACATTATTGAGTGCCCGCAGGCAGAGGGTTACTGCGTTATACGCATCTATACCCTTCGTAACAAGGCATTAAGAAGGCCGACGAACAACGCAGCCATCCTCGAATTGGCCTCAATCCACCGAAAATGCCTCTCTGGATGCTAAACTAGAACAGCTATTCATGAGGTTCGACAGAATGATGTCCCTGGTAGAGACACTAGTGCAAGCTATTCTGCAGACGCGTCCCTTCCCCTCTCCTCACCACAATGGGTGTGCTTAAAGTAGCCTGCTGGAACCACAATGGGCTAAGCTCAAAAGAAAATGAAGTCATTGCTTTCATTGAGCTACACGAAATTGACATCCTCCTGTTGTCAGAAGCCCTACTTTATTCGCCGTGCACCTTGAGGATCTCCGGCTTCACTTTGCACAAAGCCGATTAACCGGACGACCAGAGACATGGGGACGCAGCGATCCTCGTTAAGTCGGGCATTTCCCATCAATGCTCCTCCACCATCTCGGAAGAGCACATTTAAGCCGTCTCTATTGAGCTATCCTTAACAAAGGAGAGGTTTGACGTTGCTTCGGTGTATTGCCCTCTTGCTGTCAGGTCGGCACCTTAGAAGGCAGATCATCGTGTCAGGCGATCCCGCAACTAAGCAACTGCTATCTAGCGTTACTAACAGACTGCGCAGGTTGCTATCGAAAACCCGCAATTAATTAATTATTAATTAATTAATTAATTTTTTTGAATTATTTTTATTGATTTGCTCAAATAAAAGTATTTTAAAAAATCTAAAAAAAATATTTTACAAAAAAATTTTTTTAATTTCGATTTTTTTTTTAAATTTTTTTTTACATTTTTCTAACTTTTTGATTAACATTAAACCTATATTGAGGAAATTTCGTATAGCTGAAGCATTTCTGGACTATAAACATTTCATTCCTCATCCGTTCGGGTCTTAAAATCATTCAACGCAAAATAAATTCATTTTAACGCTGCAAATTCCCTTGCACGCTACGGGTATCTCTGAAGCATTTTTACACATTTTTCGTGATTTTTGACCCTGAGTCACTAAAATCGCTACCAAAGGTGGAGTCGCAGCTCAACGCAGACTTTCTAAACGGATTCTGGTTCAGGAAAGATATGCGGAACTGACCTATATAGTGTATTTGAGTGCTCTGTAGTGCCACAAAACTTCTAGACTAGGCAAAAAAAAGGTGTTAAAAATGGACACCTGGCAGGTAACGATTTACCTGTACAAGCCAAATCGAAACTGCCGTTTTTTTTTGGTTTAATTTACAGTTTATGAATGTATCTATAATTTAAAACCAAAGTCATTCCGATTGGCTACCTAGTTTTTGAGTAATATTACCTGAAAGTCAACCAATTGCTCCTTTATTTTTTGTGTGTTGCAACGGAAATATTTTCCAACTTTGAATGCTCATAACTTGTACAAAAATGTACCGAAAATTGTTTTCTCAACGGATTTGGAATCGTTGTGAAGTTCTCTGTCGATTAAGTTCGACTATGACTATGACTGTGACTAGGATTTCGCTGTTTGAACTTCCCAGAGCCTACACTATCACAGCTTCGGGACGCGGTCTGCGCTGTTTCTTTATGCTAACGTACTCCATAGGTTCCCGGTATCTCCAGGCTCGACCTTGGCGGGTTTCGCCGACCTCTCTTGCCGCTCTGGAGGAGCTGGCCGAGTTTTTTAATTACCGTTTCTTGGCGCTGCTGGGACCGCGGGCTGTACCGCTTGGGGACGCGTATGCCTAAGGTCCTCTCAACTGCTATGCTCGGCGCGCATGTGCAGCAAACCGTGTCCGGCTGCTCGATTGCGGACTTGAGCCTCCGCATCTCCGCAATCATCGCCTTCATGGCCATGTTTATATAGCGCAACTGCTTCTCATATATTAGGCTGTGGAGCTCATCCATCAGCTTACCACGCTTCTCTCGACAGTAGTGAACTTTAGCTCCTTTCCCTCTGCATCGGAGGTGGGCTCCCCTGGGTAGCCTTGCTTGTTTTCGGAAGCGTGCCCCTAAGACCGCTGGTCCGGCCAGTGCTATCAGGCTGCTTTTTCTAAAATCAGTTGGGTCGCCCTTGCTCGATTGATCCTATTGGCTTGGTACATTACCTAACGTGGGGGCCAAGTCAGCCAACGCCACTAAAGAGAGTGTTGATGTGAATGGTATGGACTTTTTTCTCAGACATTCCAGATTTGTTTCGCATTGTCGTCCAATGCTAGACCCCATTTTATACCTTCTACATTTTGCAGCGATCTTTGGTCGGAGCTCATAGCGCGGAGCTTTTGTCACAGCAGAGGGAGGATCGAATACAGCGGTTATTGCAACGCTGCCAGACCCGTGTGGTACAGCTGTTTCACAACAGCGGTCCGCTTCACAGCACTGTACAGCAGCTGATCGAGAAATTATGCCATCGGCCCTCTCGCCGGATCAGTGGATAACATAGGAGCCCTCCGCGGGTCGCAGGAGCCGGGCCTCGTCGGACGAGTACAGAGACTACGCTCCCAACGCATCCTAAGCACTGCTAGCATTTTATACTCCAGGGGGCACGAGTTGTCGCCGGAGCTCCTCGGGCATCCGTTCGTCGCGACTTCATAAACAACCTCTTCACATTTGGGGGAAATTTCATGTCAAAGACCGTAATAGTATCTTATTAACGCTCGTTTTTATCAAACGACCAAGAGTGCAGGCTTCGATTTAGCTTTTATCTTTTCAATCCACTCGAAACGCGTTCCCTGGAGTGGTTCTTAAGTTTTGGTAATATCCAGATGCCACACGGAGCCAAATCAGGAGAATACGGTGATTGCGGAAGGATATGCGTCGAACTATTGGCAAAATGGTCCCTAAGAACGAGTGCAGTGTGAGACGGTGCATTATCGTGATGCAAAAACCAAGCTGTTGGCCCATAATTCTCGTCTTTTTAAAAGATTTACTACACGCAACCGACGCATAACGCTCAAGAAATATTCCTAATTAATAGTTTGGCGAGGTGGAAGGCATTTATAGTGCACACCATGAAAATTTAAAAAAATGGCTTCCTTCCTCCTCAAGCGAATCGTAATAGCTCCCAGGAAGTGAGCGAGAGCGCTCCGAAAAGAGCAAACAAAGCCTGTGGGGCCTCGAGAGCGACATCGTTCGTCAGGTCGGCGGAAGGGTTCAGTAAGGTGGCTAGAAACAGCCTAGCCATGGCACTGGTTGGCGACCTCTAGGACGACGGACGCATGCTGGTGGTGAAACGGGAGGAGGTCGAGACCAGACTGAAACTGGCAGTTCTTCTCAAAAAGCGAGCGCTGCTCATGATTGCAAATGGGCCTTGGTACGTCAGAAACAATGACCTAGCTTGTGACATCCATATCCCCTCGGTTAGGAATCAGATCAACTGACACTCGAGTCGGTACATTGAACGACTTGCTGCCCACACCAACCGCCTTTCAGCTTCCTTGGCAATCTTGACGGCAACGAGAAGAAGAAGACTCAAACGACGGCACCCCAGTGATCTTTGGACAAGAGGGCGATATATCACCGGTGTTCTTAAGCAGTAATAATCTGTTATTTACCTTCTTCTATGTGTTTCCATGTGCCCTGATCCACATAAAAAACTACGTTTTATAGCCATTAAATGGGTTGGTCAACGTAAATAAAATTATATGTTAAACAAACCAATCTTAGCAACCCAGACCTAGGAAGTGCCAGGTTTGAAATAGCTGATATATGGCCCACGACGACGCTGCATCCCCTAAGGCGGTCAACAGGCTGATGCAGTTGTCCGAGGAGATAAACACGACCCTTATCCTTTGAAGTAAGAAAACAAACGAGAGGAATAAGTATTTGTTCGATAGTATAGACCAAACTTTATTTTTTTATTAAGAAAAATAGCAAATGAATCCCATGTAAAGCAATACCGAAGAAGGGAGTGTTTTCTAAAGATGTGCTCCTATTCAAATCAGGTGGAAAGGGGCAAAGATAGGTTACGTAAAACATAGTTTTTAATAAAATCGAAGTAGTAATACAAGTGGTAGTATTCATTATAAAAAGAACATAAAACTACTAAATATCTATCATGGTCGGCTTATAGTCCGGTTCAGTTGAATTTCTTACAAAGTCTGGACTTCAAGTTTTGTAGATACGATAAAGCACGAAATAATTTTGAGGATGGAAAGAAGTTTTATATACAACTATACAAATTTAGTATAGCGATCACATTGTAAGAAAATGGAGAGTTTCGACACAGCATTCTTTTTCAGACCACAGGTATAAACCTACTTTGAAATATCTTTGCCGATGCACCCGAGACCAAATCGTAACCTTCGCAACACAGAATGGAACAAATTCGGAACAATTTTACAGTCAAAGACACGAAACAAGAGGATTAAGAATAGATCCAATTGATAAGGATGTTGAGGACTTAATTAACATCCTCTACAACGCGCACAAGGAGTCATGCAGACTCACATACTCCAGGAAATACACCCACAGTGTGGAAAAAGACAAGCACAGGTATTAGGTTAGGAAGGCCTCCAACAACACCTACTGATCCAAAGATGGGGACCGTACAAGGAAATACATAAAGATTACAAAAAAGGAAAATATATGCAGCCAAGAAAGACTCTTAGAGCAGCTACTGCGAGTCGGTAGAAGGAATAAAGATTGAGCAAAATACTTGAAAGAAATAAGTCCATACAGTTATAAACAGACCTGACGGAACAGAATGGACGACAGCGGAAGAATCATTACAGATCCTGCTGGGCATACATTTCCCAGGAAATCTTCTTATAACTCAGAAAGAAAAGGAAAAGGTTGTAAGCAATCAATTATGTTAGCCTGACCTCATTTCTTATAAAAACATTATAACGGATACTAAATACCCACATCAGAGGGTGAACGGTGAAAAACCTTTCAGAAGCACAGAATGCGTACTGGAAAGCTAGATTCAAAGAAACAGCGCTTCATAAAGTGGTGCGATGCATAAAAAAAGGCACTGCCATTGAAAAACTACACGATAGCAACACTCTTGGGTATATATTAGAGGCCAATATCGATACATCTACATAAAATATACTAGATACGATATTTGACGATAGAAAATATACTGTTAAAATGAAGCGAAATTGTAATTTAAAAGTAGTAGCCAGGTCATTAAAGGTCGTAAGTCAAAATGGTCCCCCATAAAAGTTTCAAAATCGGTGTGACCCAAGTCGCATTACAAAAGAAATCTCTTTCAAGGTTCTAATGAAGTCTCTAATGAATGACAACTTCATTACTGTGTCATAATGCCTTTACGAAGAGAACATAGATACCCATGTTCTCAAAACCACAGATAGGTGGTACAGAACTTGAACTATCAGAACAAACAAAGTACTTGGACGTGATAAATAATACAAAACTATCATGGAAAGATACACCCCATAATAATAATATGGCTCTACAGAGCAGTTGTGAGACCCATACTCACATAAGGAGCACAAGTAGGGTGACCAGAGATACAGAGATCGGCATGCACAGGCGCAATATTAAACATAATTCCAATAGAGCACTGTATGACTGAAGGTAAGCAAAACATGCAAGAACTTAAAACTGTCCGAACCTGAACGAAATAAACTATGTGGGAACAGAGGATGCAAACTATTTGACAACCGAAATTCAATTTGGAAAAGAAAGATCACCATATACCCTACAACGAAAATCTGGAGACAAGGCAGTATCTCCGAGCCAGAAGAAGTAAAACTCTACACCGACAGCGGGGGTAGGGGCCGGAATCTTCGCTGATAGGTGGGGATCAGAAGAGTTCTTCATCCTCCCAGAGTGAGCGACAGTGTTCCAGCCGCAGACTTTTGCAATACTGAAAACTGTCTAGCTCTATAAGAAAAATCGAGCCTTTAGGAATACAATAGTCTTTCTCTCTTCCAAGTGAACGGTCGTGTTTTTTTTCTTGCGCTCTTGTTTTCGTAAAAATCTTTTCATAAAAACCGCCGGGGTTTATTTTAAACTTCTCCTTTGTGTTCTATATAGCCCCCGTTCACTTCGCGTCTACATGCAGCTTTATTAATTCAATCTTCCTTTATTTATTATTACAGTGGTAATGTCTTCTGATATCGTGACAAAAAATCGTGATTGATAAACAATTTAATAGTCTTACGCTATTAAATGACTCTCCAAGGCGCAAGCTGCAACTGGAGTGCAGCATTTTGACGGATCCCAACAACCTGCGGCGGCCTCTCAACAGCAGCCGCCTTTGACTCACCCTTCGACCTCAGAATTAAATCCCAGAATTTTGAGTTCAAGCGTTAGGAAAGAGTCGGTACCCGAAGGTGCTGTGGGACTAAAAGTTCCACCGCAAATTTTAATTTCGTCTCCTATGTGAGCACATAGCCCTGTAAATGTATCCCCTCAGGAACTACCGGCCAATATGGGCACTCTAGGCACTCAGCCTGTCTCTCCAAAAGCCCTCATTGCTAACCCACCTACGAAACAGATATTTGTTTGGCGGCTCTGCCCTGGTCAAACATCTGATGATGTCATTGCCTTTATACGAGGCAAAGTTAGAGCCGAAAATTTAAAATGAAAGGTGGAAAAATGGCAATTTTGTTATTCTGGGGATATTTCATCATTCAAAATAATTCTGGCATGAGTATGTTGTCGTCAAAGAATATAAAGCAAGGAAAAAAAACGGCCTGCTGGGATAACTCTTCCTAAGCCCGATCCGACCACTGAGCCCTCTACATCCTCTAACTCTGTCCAAAAAAACTAAATACCTCTCTGTTAATCTCCTATCAGAATGCGAGAGGGTTACGTAGTAAGCTGCCTAAATCGTATTCTGATAGTTTTGCATTCGCCTCCCATGTTATTGTGTTTACAGAAACCTGGTTAAAGCCGGAGGTTCTTAGCTCCGAAGTTTTCCCAGATGTGTTCACGATTTATCGGCTAGATCGGACTGTCAGGCGCGGGGGTGGGGTCCTCATAGCGGTCAACTCCACTCTCACGTCTGAATTAGTTACTTTCGAGGAAATCGACGAAGTTGAATTCCTTTCTGTGAAGCTATCATTTAATGGTCGCTTTGTTTTTATTACATGTTCCTACATTCCCCCACTGTCGGAACTGCCTATTTTTTGAAACCACCTTTCCGCCATTTGGTTTCCAATATGCTTTCTGATACAGATCATTTAGTAGTCTTGGGTGATTTTAATTTCCCTGGGGCTATTTGGTCCCTAAATAGCTCCTCTAACACACTTCAATCCTCAACGCAACATGATTTAATTGCTGGCTTGCTCGACATTTCGCTGTCTCAAGTCAACCATGTACGAAATTCTTTAGAGGGCCAGCTTGATCTTTGTTTTGTCTCTGATCCGGCCAGTGTCAGTTGAGCGAGGGTGGCGCCTCTGACGCAACCTGAAGATCCCTATCATCCTACTTTCGATGTGACATTCGATATTGGGGCTGTTATACAGAAAATATCTGATAGACCAGCCAAAAGAGTTTACTGCTTTCGCAAGTCTGACTTCGACCGGCTGAATAATTTTATTTCTGACTTTAACTGGTCTGATTTTTACATGTGCACTGACATGGCTGATGCCGTAGTCATTTTTAACAATGCGATGAATTCATTTTTCTCGGACTGTGTCCCATATTATTACCCCTTAATCTCAAATAAACCACCTTGGTTTACTAAAGAATTGAGTCGCTTAAAAAATGTAAAATCAAGGCTGTACACGAAATTTAGAAAAACCTATTCTCTTTCTGACCTCTCTAACTATATATCGGCTCAGTCAAATTTCACCGTACTGAACGCACAGTGTTACAAAAACAATTTGACTCGTTGCAAGGTCCAGTTTTCTCAGGATCCAAAACAGTTTTATAAGTTTGTTAATACTAAACGTAAGGCGGTGACTCATCCTTCTTCACTCTCGTTTGCAAACGCAACTGTGAAGGGCGATCAGGCTATTGCCGATCTTTTTGCCCAATTTTTTCAAACAACATACTCCACTTTCATTGACCTAAATCAAACATATTTTTGTAACTTGCCTAGATCGAAGTCACCTTAGGTGTCCCGAAAGGGAGCCACCTGGGTCCTTTGTGGTTTACATTATTTTTTAATGATCTGCTTGAATTTTTGACAATTTCTACAGTACTCAGTACGCTGATGATGTCAAGCTTTGCGTGCAATACAAGACCGTCGCCTACCAGTCTGATTTACAAACAGATCTTGATAGCTTCCAAACCTGGTGCTGCATAAACCTACTAAACTTAAATGGCTCTAAATGTAAACTAATGACATTCGCTCGTGACGTTCCCAAGCTTACAATATACACACTTAACTGCTGCACTTTGGAAAGAATTAACTTAGTTGATAACTTGGGTGTCCACCTGGATCTCAAACTTGACTTTATCGGTCATATTTCGTGCATGGTGAATAAAGCCAGGGGTATGCTGGGGTTTATTAAACGGTGGTCGAAAGAATTCGATGACCCTTATGTAACTAAAATTTTATATATTTCATTAGTCCGCCTTATCTTAGAATATGGATATTGCGTTTGGAGCCAACAGTATGGAGTCCATAGTAAACGCATTGAATCGGTTCAAAATAACTTTTTGCTTTTCGCTCTACGCGGTTTAAACTGGGATGCTGACCAGAGATTACCCTCCTATCATAGTAGACTTCTCCTTATTAACTTACCCCCCTTATCCAATCGTAGAACTATGCTAGGCATAACCATCATTTATAACCTTATTAACGGTGACGTGGAAAGTACTGATTTGTTAGGCCAGATCAATTTCCACGTCCCGAGTAGATGAACTATATCGTTCATACTCTTAGTTTTGCGCCTTTGTAAAACCTCTTTTGGACTGCATGATCCTTTTGGAGTACTGTGTGCAAGTTATAATGATTTGTATTTGGTGATTTCACATGCTGACAGTCTTCCTTAGATCGCATGCATGCAGACATTCAGGCATCTCGCCGCTAGTTTACTTCCTCGTATTCTTTTCTATATTTCAATCGCGTCCACTATTACCTAACCCTAACAGGCACGTGCCTGGTGTCATAAGGGCCACTTGAGTTTACTGACCGAAGTGCATCAACGTCCATAAATAAGCTGAACTACAACAAATATTCCAATTTCCCCTAACTCAGGCCAGACGGAAACTTTCGACCATTTTAAGCTAGTAGCCAGCAAAGAATGGTTAATGGTGATTGAGCACAGAAAATCAAATTTATGCTGGCCAGAAAATATTAGGAGACGAACCGCAGAACTGATCTCCAAAACTGAAAAAAAAACATAAAGAGGAAACAACAACTCACACTGTGCAATAGGCATACATGCCTATAAGATGGGTCCAAAATACATTGATGGGACTGCAAAGAACCGGACGATCTGGAACACTTATCTCGTCAGTGACCGGTGTTTAACCAGCTAACAGTTCGGGTCGCTAAGGAAAGTGGGACTGCAATCAGTGACTGACATCGTAGCGTATCTGAAGGACATAGGCTGGTACTGAAGTGGAGGTGCCAGTCACGACCATCGATGGTGTAGCTTTGGCTACCAGGGTAGGTAGGTGCCTTCAATCAAATTTATATAATTCCTCAGAAGGGAGTCTGTACTCTGAAACGGAGGGGCATCTGCAAAATGGCCTTTTGATAATATGAACCTAGTTGTCTCAACGTGGAGCACACCTGTGAATGATACATCAATTATTGCAATTCAATTATTATTTTTGATTCTTCAAATAAAAGTTGACAACTAACTGTTATTTTCATTTTTTTTTAATTTTAATAAATGTAGAAGAATAATAAAATGATCGGTTATTTGTCAACTTTTATTTTAAAAATTAAAAAAATAATTGATTCAAAATTTTCAAAGTCGAGTTTATCATCAATTTCATATCAAATCCTCTTGAAGTAATTAATCTGAAGATATTAAGAAAACCAATGAAAATTAGATGTATATAGCATTATTATGGCAAAAATTGTTTAGTTATCTAATAATTATGTTATAACAATACGTCTTAATTGTATGGTATCTGTGTTATTTTTTTTTGCACATGAAGAAACTTTTTTTAGCAAAAAATATGATACTACAGCATTAATTAGAAACTTCATTAGAGATTTGACTTCTCTATAGGTTTATATGGCAATTCTAATGCATTGTCTAATGTATAGACAATAAATCGATAAATCTCCATAAAATATACTAGATACGATATTTGACCGATAACAATATACTGTTAAAATGAAGCGAAATTGTAATTTAAAATTAGTAGCCAGGTCATTAAAGGTCATAAGTCAAAATGGTCCCCCAAAAAGTTTCAAAATCGGTGTGACCCCAGTCTCATTACAAAAGAAATCCGAGCCAAATAAAAAATATAGTTGTCTCTTTCTAGGTTCTAATGAAGTCTCTAATGAATGAAAACTTCATTACTGTGTCATAATGCTATAATAACAAAAAGAAAGCTAACTGCGGGTCTGCGCGCAAACTTACTGCGCTGCAAACTTCAGATAGCAAAGGTATAAAAATATTAAAAGTTGTTTATAAAGGCATACAGTTAATTTTGAAAATGGTGTAAATAATTTCCACCTTTAAAAAACCCAGAGAAATTGGTTATATATCTATTTTTCAATCATAGAAAAAACTATATTTTTTGCATTACGTTACTGTACTGAAGAGTCATAAAAAATCATGATAAAAACTATTTTTAACAATATTTTTTAATAGGAAACCATAAATATTTCGAAACTATAAATACCTCGTTAAAAATCAAAGGCAAAACTTTTTTATAAAAACTAAATAATAATTTTTGAAAACCAATAAAAGAAGTACTATTGTACAAGAAGATAATATATTTCTATTAAACCCAAATCTGTGGCTTAACTTCTCTGTCTCCGATAGTGAGCTATTTGTAGGCAACTATGTCGTTTATAAGAGTCGCCGTCAAATTCTATTGCTGTAAAATCCGAACTAGGCTCTGAATTAGTTCCCATAAGCATCACAGATAGCACTTTGTAGTTTGTTGTAATTGTTTCATTGTCTCATGCTCGTACATTCCACACCGTTCGGACGCTAATTTATCTTTAATCCAGAGCATTCAATTAACCGTCGCTTTAAGTGACCATCTTTGTTATGCGAGATTTTAACGTTCCTTTCCATATCGTGGATTAAATTTAAATTTAACCGTACCCACTGCACCCCATAACTTTGAGACAATTGAATCTCTTAAGGAGCTTTGATGATAAATATTAAAACCTCATATTCGTCTCAAGAATAAACTCCAGTCCTGAAGACTTTTACCACAATACTTATTCTAGAAGCTTCAAATCTATTATATGAATGAATTATCTGATAAACTTTAATTCAATACTACAAGAAATTCAATAGAACCATGTTGTAGGTTGGCCTTTGAAAAAAAATTTAACAGCTCCCTCTAGCTCCTTGGCTCACTATAAAATATATGGACTCCATTTAAATTTGCGCGTGCGCGCCCTTGGCGGCAAAGAAAAAATTGCACTTACCCAAGAAAACTCCTCGTCGGATCCCTATATAAAGCGGTACACAGTCCTTACGAAGGTACTCAGTGACCGCCGGCGATTAGCGAAGGTGCATTAGCAGCGCGGGGTCTAGAAGTTCTTAAGTGGATATCGGAGCTAAGTTAGATCAGTGTGGTAAAAAAGTGTTACTACACTACTGATCCAATTGTTCTCATAAATTAAAAGATCTGGGCATCTCATTCTTAATAATTGGAAGACTTGAGGGCCTTGCAAACAGTTCTCATCATCGATTCTTTCTCTCCGTAGCGGACGGTCGTGTTTTCGTTTTGCGCTCCGACTTTTGTGTTCATTGTGAATTTAAACCACCGGGGTTTCCTCTAATTTATCATCTTATATCAATAATAATATACCGTTTTGCTACCGCGCGTGCATGCACTTTTCTGTGTAATTAATTTGCATAAATAAACTTTTTAGTTTTGTGCTAAGACGGTTATCTTATTTTATTTTCCTCCTCTTTGCTCTTGTACCGTTTTTATTTTTTTTCTCCCCCGCTCGAGTGCCGTGTGCTATAAGCTGCATCTAAGCTGTTCATAGCTCTCATCGCTCTTGTGATTTCTGCTGCTCATATTCTAACTCTTGCGCTCTTTTGTTCTATCTCCCTCTCTTTAGTTTTTTAGTATTGATTGTGTGCACTGTGGTTTAGGATTGGTGAACATGTCTCAGAATATTATCTGTGTTATAAAAAATTGCCAAAAAAATGTTTTGGCAGACCAGCCCAGTTTCCATTTGCGAGGCAGTTGTGCACGCTAAGTGCATTGAGATGACAGGTCGAATGGCTGACGTAGTGTCCAGCAAAAAGGACCTGCTTTATTGCTGTGAGGCCTGTCGACCGGTTGAGAAGGAAATATCATATTTCATGCGTCAGACCAGGAGCGGATTTTCTGAGATAATGGCCACTTTTCGCAAAGCGAATGACCTGTTCTCTGCGCTAGACGCTCAATTTAATAGTATGAAGCTATTAAATGAGTCGCCGAAACGCTAAAAATCCGCTGCCGGTCGGCTGCAACTGTCCGAGGCACAGCAACCGATTTCCTGCCACTCTCCGTCGCCACAGCTCCTGGTCCCCATTCCAATGGTTCTGAGATCAGGAACGATCAAAGATTCGGTAACCGAATCGGTCGTTGAGGTAACGGAAGCCAGCCACCTCAGCTAGCAATTTCCGCGTCGTCCGTTGTATCCGATGCGCACCACAATTCTTTGGCTCCGCAAATCCCCGTAGAAAAATCTACCCAGGGTCCACCATTACCCGGAATACCGGCCGTGGTTGGTAACAATTCGTTATGTAAGACCCTTACAGCAGTCCCACCTTCGAAAACTATATTTGTTTCGAGGCTTGCCCCTGATCTCGCATCTGAAGATGTTTTAGCCTATATTCAAGGCAAAACCCAAGCTGGTAATATCAAGGTGGAAAAATTCAAATTTTCGTATGCCAGAGACATTTCATCATTCAAGATAAATGTCTCATCCCAACTCTTTGGTACTATTTGCTCGGGTGACTTCTGGTCCGAGTATGTTGTAGTAAAGGAGTATGAGGCACGAAATAAGAGAAATCGGCCTGCCGGAATTCAACTGCCCAGGCCGTCTCAATCCTCAGTGCCCACAGCTGTACCTTCTGTCCCAAAAAACTAACCACTTCCCTACAACTTTCCTATCAGGTAATTGTATTTACTGAAACCTGGTTGAAGCCGGAGATCCTCTGCTCCGAAATTCATCCAAGTAAGTATACAATTTACAGATCAGATCGTCTTCTCCAGCGTGGTGGCGGAGTTTTAATTGCCGTTGACTCTTGCCTCATCTCGGAACGGTTGGTATCTAATGACTTTTTGGACATCGAATTTATCTGCGTAAAACTATCTTTTACAGGTA
>VNJN01006113.1:0-43655 GCA_008042485.1 Drosophila mayri | reverse complement strand
CGCTTGACTGTTAGTTCTGCAGCCAAGTTCGTTGCCTAAGTCTTTTTAACAGTCAAGCTAACAGTCAAGCCAACAGTCAAGCTAACAGTCAAGCTAACAGTCAAGCTGTTTAAACTACAGCTTGTTGCCGTGTGTGGGAGAGGGAAAGAGCGCGATGAATGGGCTCTCAAACTGTGAACTAATGACTTAAGCAACGAACTTGACTGCAGCGAACTAGCGCTTGACTGTTAGTTCTGCAGCCAAGTTCGTTGCCTAAGTCTTTTTAACAGTCAAGCTAACAGTCAAGCTGTTTAAACTACAGCTTGTTGGCGTGTGTGGGAGAGGGAAAGAGCGCGATGAATGGGCTCTCTTTCCCCTCGCCCACAAGCTCTAGTTCAATTTTTGGCCGCTGATGGCTTTTACAGTCTTACGACCCTTAGAAAATATGTTTTAAAATATGATTTACTAGTAAATGAGTTATTTCCGATCATATAAACCTTATATATTCTTGATCAGCATAAACAGGAGAATCGATTTAGCTATGCTCTGAAATTTTAAATGGCAAATTGCAAAAATCGTATTGGCCAAATTAATATACGAATTTTTATTCCGAAAGCATTGCTGTGTCTACTCTTTTTAGCTTAACAAACCAGCAAATCAAAGTAAATACTAAATTTTGTTTTTGAATTTTTAACAATTTTTAAAAATTTTAAAAAAGTTGTTTTTTTACGAGCAATGCTAAAGAAACTCAAAATAACAAAATGAATTCTAAAATTAATTTGTAGAAACTTAACGGAACCGATTTATTTTTATATATTTTACTTAATTAAATTATTTTTTTTGAGTTGGTCAAGCTGTTATTTTTATTGCTTCTGCAGTCAAGTTCGTTGCCTAAGTGTTTTTTATGTTATTTTTTATTTGTTGTGAAGTATTTATCGAAAAGTATTGTGTTAAAATAAACTAAAATTAAATAAAAAATAAAATTAAGCTAATAAATAATTTGTAAGATAACTACTTTTCGATTTTCGAAAAATTATGTAAATTTTCATCACTCGATATTTTCGAAACTGGACGTGGGCAAAAAAAGTAATAGGGTAAAGGATGGACAATCGATTTGAGCTTTCAAACTAAACAAATAAACAAACTCAGCTTCTTCAAGCAAATTTTTAGGGGCTACAAACTAAATCGATTGACGTCACACTATTCTGTTGAATTATTCAAAATTAAATGAGAGAAACGCAAAAATACTATGAAAACTAATGCTGAGGAGAAAAAGAACCTTTTAAATGTAGGAAATATTAACATTTTAACTTTTTTTAAGGGTTCGAAGTCATGTTTGTTTTTATTTTAATATGAATCGAACATTGTTGTAATTTATTCTCATATTTAAATAACATGTCCCCTCTATATTTTATACATAATATGTAGTCCTATACTCGTAGTTTTAAGTTATTCACTATTCACCCAAATAAACTAGTTTTGGCAACCGATTAAAAAGAACAAAACGATTTCCAAAGAAAACAAATTCTTTATTTTAATATTTTCCTATCATTGTTTCACGAGAGTTTAAGAGAGGCCCGTCTAGCGACGTGCCCTCTTTTTGTTGTGGTTGACTCTAGTTGTTCCAGTTGTCCAGTGTCCAAATGGGGTCTTATCTTCAGGATATTTTAACCTTTGCGTCCACCGGACTGGGCAGTGGCAGATGCGTTTGCATTGGCATTGGCTACTCCGCCTCCTTCGCTGTTGGCAAAAGCACTGGCATTGGCGTTGGCCTCGGCTCTTCCGCCACCGCTGCCTCCGTAATTGCCACCAGGAGCGAAGCCTGGACCACCTCCTCCACCGGGACCACGGTGAGGAGCTGCCTGCACAGCCACCAGGGCGAAGATCAGGAAAATGCACAGTGCCAGGAACTTCATCGTCGGAGCTTGTGTTGCCCTCTGAGCGACTGCCGGCCTCTTTTATAGCAGCATCCAGCAGCGACAGGTGGCCTAGACTCGTTTTCTGGTTTTTTATTTGTTTTCCTTTTTTTAATTTAGTTTATTGCTAATATACACAATCATATATATATGGGGGTTCCGTTTAGCACACTAATTAGACATATATTAGAGACGCGTGACGTTTTGTATTATTTTGTTCGAGAATACTATAGAATTATCAATTGAAAACTGGTTAGTTTCAGAGAAAGTTGCGCAAGTTGTCAAAGCATATTTCTAAAGCATATTTCCAGGCATTTCTTTACTTTAAAGCCGGATTTATACAAAAAAATCTGAAAATCGGCCATAAATTAGTTTTTGAACTTTTAGTTAGGGCTCGCTTGATTTTTGAGAATTATCTTAGACTGACTAAACGGTTTTCTTTGAAAATAATACCGGACTTTCAAAACGATTAGTTATATAGTTTATGTATTTACAGGCGATTAGATGAGAGTAGTGATTAATTATTATAAATAAATAAAATCAATTAATAAAATTAAATTAATTCACTAGACGTTGTCCAATTTTTATATGTCAAAAATTAAGCGAATAACGAACAATGCAATTTGTAATCTTTAAAATATTTTGTAGTTTGTAATCTTCAAAATATTTTGTAAAATTCTAAACTATATAAAAATAATATTACAAAGGTAAAATAAAACAGATTTCATCACTTTTAAAAATAAATACTACTTTTAAATACTATAAAGCTTCTTTTAAGCGACTTATTTATAATAATGAAATATTTAACCCATATTTTTTTACAATTTATTTACATCATCTACCTGAACAAGATGGTATTCTAGATGAAATAGAAAATTTTACAGCCTAGAACATATATTAAAACTACAATTAAAAACAATGTTGTGCTTGCGGAAAACATAGTCCCAAATTCATATTAAATAATTAAATATTTAAAAATTAAAAAATCTATATTCTGTTTGAATATAATATGAAAAGGAGTTTTGATTTTTTGTGTTTGTGATTTTTTTTGTTATCAAATTAATTATTCAATGTTAAATGCAATATTTTTGGAAATCCAAAATTGTGATTTTGAGCGCAATATTCTGATAGAATTTCGGATACATCCCAACCCATCTATTAAGTAACATTAAAATAAAATGTTGTTATGAAAAGATAGTTTTTATTAAAAGACTGCATTACGCTGGATTCGTGGGCCTTACAGTGGATATCCAGGACTTCGAATAGGAAATAGAGTGACCTATTTGCCGTGTCCATAGGTCTTGGCATTGGCATTGGCTATAGCAGAGGCCTGAGCATTGGCAACTCCTAAGCCACCACCGCCGCCTCCAGGTCCGTAGAAATTGCCGCCTCCAGGTCCGTAGAAATTGCCGCCTCCAGGTCCGTAGCCACCACCATGAGGTCCGTAGCCACCACCACCACCACCAGCACCTTGAGCGAAGGCATTAGCTTGGGCATTGGCAATGGCAGACGCACCTCCGCCACCTCCGCCACCTCCGCCACCTCGATTGAAGCCTCCTCCTCTATGCCCTCCGCCAAATCCTCCATGTCCGCCGGGATTTGCCTGGACAGCCACCAGAGCGATGAGCAGGATTGCGCACAGTGCTAAGAACTTCATGTTGGTTGTTTGTTGTGTCATCTGAGGGAAGGCAGGTGACTTTTATACCCAGATTTCGAACCTCTTGATTGTCTGAGACTCGTTTTCGTCTTTGTTCCAATAACTTGGCTAATTGCCGGCTCACAAAATGCAAATTGTATCATTAATTGCTCCCAATGCAGTTAATTTCCAATTTCTCCCGTCGCCAAAATGTCTTATTAAATAACATTTGGAATATACATAGAACTTGTTTTCACAAACCAGATGGCTTTGGGTTTTGCTTTGAATAATTTTATTTTCTATGCTAATTAGCAAAACAAATAAAATCATTACCTGAAACAAATCTTCATTTATTCATTTTATTTTTAATTTTTTATTTTTTGTTGCCTGGATTTCGGGATGTCCCCGACTGAGAATTAATTTGCTTGACACCTGTTTGTCATCGAATTATATAATTTATACAGGCGGTTGGAAGGTTTGAAATTTAAAATGCATTTTAATTGAAAAGTGGATAAACAAGACAAGTTATTAGAAGAAGTAGGAAATATAAGCATAGTTTTAGGGTTTTTTGTGAGATGTTTTGTTATTTTATGGAGTCAACAGGCTTGTTTCTTGGATTATTTCAATTGTGAAACTTGGCTGAGTTTTGGGTTGATTATGTTTGGGTTATATGGTTAATTATGTTTGTTTAAATCTACTAGAATCAATGAGAAAATTTAATAAGAACTTTTAAGTGAAGAATCACTATTAGCATTTTTTAGTTTGCAAAGTTATTTCAATTTTGAAATATTTATTTTCACAAATTATTTCTTGTTGCAGCTAAAGTTTTACAGGAAAGATACTTGGCTATGCTTATTGTTAATTGTTTTTGAATAAGGATTAGCTCTATAAAATTAGAAATAAGATATATATTTATAATATAAATTTCTAAATTAATTTCCTTTTCATTTCTAAATTGAACTGAGCTCTAATGTTTTCTTTTTCAATTTATAATTCAAACTATTTTATTATTGAAAACTTTATTTGATAAAACATGACACTAGCTATGTAAGAAAAATGACCTAACAAGATTTTTATTGGTTTTCTTTCCCAGCTTATGACATTTTCTATACAAATGATAAATCATCTTTGAATCGCATATTTTTCCTGGCATTTCCCGCAACTCTTGCGAAGATGACTAACCCTCCGAGCCATGTACAACCAGCTTTGGATCCATGGCCCAGAGCTAGTCAGCTGGCTAAATGGGTAAGGCAAAAACCAGCCGAAAAATACGAAACAAAAAAAAAAACCCGTATCGCCAAAACCTTCAATCCGCATTCATTCGATTCACATTCAACATGCAGTTTAGCGCCTGTGCCGCTCAAGTTCAAATGGAAATTAGTGGCTAGTGTTTGTTTTATGGCCGCCGCCGAATGCTTTCAAATTCCAGCGAGAGTAAGGCGGAGTAAACGTGATACCCATTGCTAAAGGTAGACCAAAGCCCTGTCCCTGCAAAATCGATCGATGAATGAATAATCTGCCATTGGACCAGTCCGGTCCCCTCCAGCCAAACTCTAAACCGATCCGGTCCACGTGTCCAGCCATCGTCCGGCTGTCTGCGTTCATGCCGGAACATAAAAGCCCAAAAATGTATGACGACAACTCTTGAGACGATTGCCGGTTTTGAGTTTTCAATTTTTAGTTTATTTTTTCTGTATGATTTTTCGAACGCAGGTGGGCAGCTATCAAGTCTTGTGGGCTGCCTAGTGTCTCTGTGCTGGTGGCTTTCTTGTTTTCTTGGGTGCGCTGCTTTAATGATCTACAAAGTGAATCATAAACAAAAAGAGGTGGCTGAACTGCAGCGCTTAATGTTTCCAATAGAAAATAATTGGGGAAAAGTACTCTAAAATATTTTTATACTTAGCGACACTTCCGCTTATTAATTTTAGGGTATCTTTAGGCTAACCTTGCCGGCTCGATTCCAGTATTGTGTCATATTTTCAGCTCAGCAAATGATCAAAAGACCTACTAAACGCTTTAAGCAATCCAAAAAGGCCAAAGCAAACACGAAACGGAACATCATGGGTGGTTCATGTTTTATTTATAATTTATAAAATCGTTCATCTCCAGCATATCTCCTCCTCCCTTCGTTTTCTGTACACAATTTTTTGCACAATGATATTACATATTTGTTTTTTGTTTCACTTCTGTCTCTCTCTCTCTTTTTGCGGATTTTCATGTATGTATTTTTGGTTTATCACAACAACAACAACACTGTGCCTGTTTCCCGCCGATTGAAATTTAAATATATCCATTTTGTTGTTTTCTTTGCTTAAAACTCGTTTAGAATCGAAAATTGCCTAAAATGAACAAGCGCGTTTCCATCGCTCAATGTCTCTTTGTCACCGTCTCCGCATTATGGCAAGTTGTCCGACCTTGGCAAGGTCGTGTTCTCGGCGGCCTAACCGGGCCCCAGCTCCAGATCAAGATCGGTTTGTCCGCACCACCGAGGAGTAGCCGTAGAGCACCTCCACGCCGTCCGAGTTGAAGATCCGCTCTACGCGAGGAGCACGCGTCAGAATGGGGCGAGGCGTTGTTGTTGTGGTTTCAGGAGCTCTCGTAGATGGAATTGTGGTCAACGGAGTGCTAGTACTTGGGGTTGTGGTCTCTGGACCACTGGTCGTCGAAGATGTGGTCTCTGGAGCACTGGTCGTTGAAGTTGTGGTCTCTGGAGCACTGGTCGTTGAAGTTGTGGTCTCTGGGGCACTAGTCGTTGAAGTTGTGGTTTCTTGTGCACTCGTTATTAAAGTTGTAGTCTCCGGAAGGGTAAAAGTCTCCGGAGCACTGGTCGTCGAAGTCGTGATCTCCGGAGCGCCAGTTGTTGTTGTCGTGGTTTCCGGAGCGCCAGTTGTTGTTGTCGTGGTCTCCGGAGCACTCGGTGTTGAAGACGTCGTCTCCGCAGCACTTATAGTTATTGTTGCGGTCTCTGTTATGGTTGTGGCTTCAGGTGCACTTGAAGTTGAGGTCGTGGTCTCTGGAACCCTGGCTGTGGACGAGCTCTCCGATGCATCCTTTAGATATAGTTCCATTCTGGCAATCAGTGGATCGGGCTCTGTGGCTGTGCTGCTGCTGGGTGCAGGAATTGTGCTGGATTCCGCTGGTTCAGTAATGATTTCCGGAACTTGGGTGGACAAAGGCAGAAAAAAGAGAAGAAATGATATCAATTAAAGACAGGATTTATTACCAATTATTTAGTTTTAAATATGCTTCACAGTTTACTAGAAGGTTTCTCACCTGTGCTCTCCATCAAAGTAGGCATTGTGGTGGCCACTTTTTCCTTGTCATCCGGCCATACAGTTGTCGATTCTGGCTGTGTTTCCGTAACTAAGGGGTTTGCAGAGGAAGCAGTAGTAAAGAATCGAAAGAGAGGCGACTGAGTGGCCACAGACTCCGCACGGTCTGTTTTTGGGTGGTAGGTAACCCGCTTATCCACTGTATTGGCCTCAGTTCTCATGATCATAACGGGAGTGGTAGTATATTCTTGCATTTCTGTGGTGGTTTCCATTTGGTTCTCGGCCATTTCCATATCTTCACTCTTTGCCAGACCGGCTGGCCAGCTTTTAAAGTAATTATTTTCAGTTTCTTTCTCTTCGTACTCGGTGGTGTTCCATATGCTCTCAGTGGTAGTACCTTCCGCCTTGGAGGTGGAGAACGCGCTGAAGCCAATTCCCATGTTGATTGTGTCTCCGAACCTGTAGCTCTTTCTGGGCGGATTTTGTTCAGTAGTTGTTTGTTCAGTCTCCACTTCTGTGTCTTCTGAATCAGAGGGATTGTGTGATTGCTCCTCCTGAGCCCGGTCCGATTCCTGCTGCTGGATCACCGAATCGGGCAACGGCTCTTCTGTTAGCTCAAAAGGACTGGGCTCGGTAAAGATTTCGCTCTCGGGACCTGTGGTCAGTATCAAGTCCGCATCGACGTCCACCGTAATGGTACCATCCGGCATGTCCATATAGGTGCTCTCCTCCACAGGAGCCTCGGTGGTGGAGATCTGTAGTTTCACGGATTTCGCATCTATGGTCACAGACATCATCGGCAGCAGCACCACCAGCAGCAGCAGCGGTTCTACGGCTTTGGATCGCAGCATTTTTGGCTGAGTTGCTGGTTTTCGGGTATTCGCGGAATGCGAGGCGGTTCAGTGGCTCGGTGGCAATGAATCAACCGAGAGTGTTCGTGGTTTCCACACGCCGAGAGCTACGTTCACTTTGGCTTGCGATAAAACTTGCTCCTGTCTCGGAAAGCTTTTATTCAGGCCAGCTTTGCTCTCCTCTTGTTCAATCTATATAAATTTGCAGATAAAAAAATGTAAATATATTAATTTATTTTTTAAAATAAACTGTTAGAAGGATTCAACGGGGTTTGATTAGTCTTTGAAAGATATTAGGTAGCGTTTGTAAACATTTTAGAAGATTTTATGACCAAGTTTGGACATTTAACAATTAACTATCAAGTAGTCAATATTTATGTAATAAAACCTAGAATTTTGCTCCCATTTTTGTAAATAATTAATAATATCTTCAGGATTTTAAAAGTCAAGAAAGTCACTTCGTGAAGTTTCAAATGATCTCAAGATTCGTTTTCGTGTTTAACTTTACTCCTTTGCAATATTTTAACCCATTTCACTTGCACTTCTATCATTTAATTCACTCTAAATTTGCCTTAGTTTTTTTTTTAAGCGTATCTCTACCTTTAGCGGATATGTCGCTGAGATCGCAACTGGTTCACACTCGAGGCTACTGGCTTCCGCTCCACGTTTGTTGTGACTAGTTTTGTTTGCGGCGAGGAACTAAACCGTTTGCAGCTCCGGCTCAAGCTTTTAAGGCGTTTGAAAAAGAAACTGTTCCCGGTCTGGGCTCAGCTGCGCCGCCAGCTGCTCCACGGTTTCGGTTTCGGGTTCGGATGAAGTACAGGTGCTGGCAGACGCCACGCACTTGGCCCAGAAACATCTTTTAAATGGCACTTCCCCCTCTCCAGTTCAATTTCACTTTCAACGCACTCGTCGCACTCACTCACCTGCGCTCACCTCTGATATTGATTTTGCTTTTGGTTTCAGTTTGGCCCGAAGCGGCAAACCGGCTTTCTGGTATGGCAATTAGTTGGTTACAACTCGATGGCCTCTCATAATTCGCGGTTATTCAACGCTCTTGTATCTGAGACTGTTAAACATTGAGTAAATGCGATCAGAACCGCTTGGCCATTGTCTTGGTCAGAAAGAGTGTCCGTTAGCCGGCTGATTGCATCAACTAAGTGGAAATGTGGCAGCTTTAAAATAAACCATAGGCTTCTTGTGAACATAAACATGAATGGCCTTTTTCCAGAAATTGATTTTGTAAGTTTAGAATTGCCATAGCATGGAGTGTGATTTTTTAAGACAACTTGAAGGTGGTTGCTATATTTCCACAGAAAGTATTTAATTTTAAACAATCTTCTTATTACTATAAGATAGTGTTGGTTTTGGTAAAACCTTAAAATAAATTAAAAAAAAATATATTATTAAACTATTATCTATATTCATGTTAGCCTTTAAGTCTATACTAAGCTTAGTTCCAGTTCTAGGTCCAGTTTAATAATTTATTGCAGCTTTAATCCCCCAGTTCCATTTCCGCTCGACTGTAAGGAATTTATGAAAAATACTATAAATAAATAAAGCTTTGATTGTTCTCATAAATAAATATACTCGTATATAGCTTTGAGTTGTTGACCTTAAACCATTTCTTTGTGACTGATGAAACTTGCTTATTTTTGTGAGTGTTTGACATTTTCCATAGAAGCAAAATTACCCCATAAGTTGGGGCTTTTTATACACTTGGACATGAGTCAGCTCCAGAGCTGAGCATTGGCGAACCAATTTCATTTGAAATTTTAATGTATTTCCTCGCATTCCTCCTATCTTTCCGGTGGTAGTATCTATTAGCCGCATAAATTCCCTCAAAACTGCTACGATTCGCTCTGTGGGAGAGCAAATTGTGTAAGAACTTTCATAATTAGTTCTTATCGAGCCAGAAAAGCGTGCAGAAAACTCTCGTTTAGCGACAAAACTTGAACAACAACATAAATATGGTTGACCATAAGGACAAGTTTTCTGTCAACTCAACACAAAATGTCTTCGGGACGTGGCCGGGAATCTTAACATCACACCACCGATGGGAGGCCATAACGACCATAACTACCACAACTGACAACTACGATGGGCCATAACAATGAACTGGCCTTTATTGAACCACAGTGGGACTTGGCTAAGACTGAGCTGAAGCGAGGTTTCTTTTATTTATTTACTTATTTTTTATAGTTTGATTTCTAGAACTCCCACTGTATGGCCTTTGTACCAACTTTCTGCCTAGTTCAGCGTAAATATTTAGCTGTGAAATCATTAAACGAAACCGACTTGGCCGGGGGGCGTGTCTCCAGCTATATGATTTATCTAATGATTGGTTTTTGTAGCAACTTCGAGTCCTGCTGGTCTCGGACACCTTCAGTCAACTTCAATAACATCATTAGAGGGACCTGGGCTGCTGAGAGGCTGCTCCTCCTGGCACTCACTTAAATGGAGCTCCTGCCATCAAAATGCCGGACACAAAGCCTGCTGCCACTTGGCAGGCGGCCAACGTAAATATGACTTATAAAACGCTCTCGACAAAAGTCTTTTTGGCAAGCAAATTAGTTTGTTAAACTGATGATGGAGGAGAGCTGGCTGGCTGGCTCTTTGCTGAAATATTTATGCAAAATTCAGAAGGCTGATGAATTGAGAATTCAATTTTGCTCGACGTTGGGGCTACTTCAAGTGTAAACAAAGTATTAATCATACGCCCTGTGGCCAGCGAAGGAGAAGTCATTAGCCGAGGCAGCCGGGAAATGACTTGAAATCATTATTATTAAAGTGCTTCCCCCTGCTGTAGAGAATCTGAATCAAAGTTGGGCCTGGGTGAAATGTAATTTAAATGCCGAGTGAAGTAAGCTCTCATCACATTTGGCTCCGTTGGCTCCGTTGCTTTTAATGCCTTGGAAAATCATTAGGGCAACATTTTGCATGCAAATTCGCTTCGTTACCAAATGTAATTTTGCCCATCGAAGGACTCGCCCCTCGAGAACTTTGAAGTGTCGTCCCTGTGGCAGCAATTTGTCCGTAGGGCGTGGCACTTTATTGCTTAACGATTACGATTCGAAATGCTAATGTTTATTTCTAAATTACTTCAATGGGAAGTGCAGAGGGAGAGTTACTTCAAAATCAATCAATTTGTGTTGGCCTTTTGTTTTAAGCTCATTGCTTTGTAATCAATGGGGCGAGCCTTGAAAGTTTTATTTTTCCACAAAAAGGACGTTAGAGCTTCGAATGGCTCTTCAGTTTGAAGGAACTCGAAACTCTGCAACTCTGTTTATTTTTCAATTTCAATTGCAGAACAAAGCAATGGATGCAAGCCTCATAAAGAGGTCTTTGTAAAGGCATTACAAAAATGTATATATAATATCATTGTTTAAATGGCAAAATAAAAAGCCATACAAATGAAATGTTGGGCTTTGTCTTTTTGTAAATTCAATTATCGAATCAGAGAACGAATCGCAATAACAGAGATTGCAGGACTACGTCTGTGTTCATTTATTAATCCTTAATTAAAAGGCTTCACTTAATTGTTGGTCATTGTTGTGACAGTGGTTAATGCAATTAAGCTCAGCAGTGTCGCATATTTTTTTGTGTGCTTATATTTATGTTTAATAATTTTAAGCCTTAAAGTCTGTCAGTCAAAGGTGGCATGAAATTTATTTCCTAGTTTGAAATTAAGGAAACTCTACTCTAATTAATCATAAGACTTTAGTTACTGCTTTAAGGATATCCACAAAATATATCCCTGCTCGGCCTAACATATATGTATCTTTAATTAAAGCCAAGTTAACTTGGGCGTAAATGGGCCAAAGTTGAGGCTAGTAACTAGAACAAGTTGATTTAATAAATTATGATGTGGCGATGCTCTGTGATGCAGACACACAGCATCTATGACGCTAATGACAGCCACTGAATGAGCCCTACAATGCCATTATAAGCCAAAACTAAATCAACAACAACTGAGAGCCAAAAGCCAACTGGGCTAAGAGGAAAAGGGGGAGGTAGTGAAGGAGGATAACCCACCCGAAGGAGAGACAGAAAATGCTAGTAGTTGCACGAGGCAACAGCCACTAATTGACTTTAATTATTTTGTTGTACTTAATGTCTTGTTTACACGAGGAAAAGAAACGGGCAGCGAAAAGGGGAAAGGCGAAAGGAGGCGGATAATGTGGGCGTGGCTCTAACAAATCACTTGTTCGTACTAAACATAAAGGCAAATGAAGAAGAGCAGAAAGTAGAAGGAAAACTACATAGAAGCAAAGCAGCAAAAAATGACAGCTAAGCGGAAGTCCTGGGGGTCGGGGGGTCCTGGGAGTCTGTCAAAGTTAGTTAAAAGCAATGTGTAAACATGTGGGCTCCCATCTAGCTTAGTTTAGTGGGAAAATGTGCAAGAATGGAGGTGCTCTCCACAGCTCGTGCTCCTCCTCCTTCTCTTCTCCTTGCAACGCATCGTCTGGCGAAACTTTAATTAAAGTTGAATTTGTGTCAGTTGTGCTCCTGCATCTGTGGCTGAATGTTCTGTTATTTTTCCGTAAGTGTTTTTGTTTTTGAATTTAATTCTTTTCTTTTGTTTTCAACCCCCTATCGACAGCTAGGATAAACAAATGAAACAAGTACAACACGGCGTATGCGTAATGTCACACTGGAGGTACAATTTAAAAAACTTTAACAGGGAAGTGGATTAAAAGCTTCTGGAGGTTTATTTATGGTTTTTAGTTCTTCACTAAACAGTATTAATATTTAAGTTTTGTTTAAAGTTCTGCCATAAGCTTTTCCTTAAATATATTATATTTTTTTTCTTAGAAATACTTTTTAAAGTCTCAATCATTCCTTTGATTTTGTTTATTCGCAACGGAAGCAATTCGACATTAGTCGTTGACAACAGCTCAGCCACCAACAGGAACTGCATTTTTCATTTCCCTTCAGACTGCCGGCAGCAGTCGTCATTCAGCCCAGAGGTAATATCACCTGAAAGTTTGCGACTTTTATGCTGGCTTCGTCGCCGGGTGCCGCCGCCTTGCCTTAATCCCATTCTGCGGCTGTCACCCACTGTGTTTGTGTTTGGCTGTTTATTCAGCAACAGTGCGCGCGGTAAGTTTGCCTACAGTCACAGACGCTGCAATTTCTTGTTTTTGCTCCTGGACGGTGGATGGTCTCGTGGCACGGGTCTCCGTGCTCCCGGCTGCCAGACGCCAAACGACGACAAATGAAGGCAATTCATTGGGAAGGCGGCTTAAAGTTGTCGCTGCAAGTGCACAACTGCGGTTTGCAGGACTCTCGCTACGACATTTTCAGTCAGGATCTTGGCCCTGGCATAGAGAAAATAATATTTTAAATAAAGAGAAAAATGTTATTTACAGTTTACCAAAAACAATAATTTTTTATTTTAATATCCCATTTTAGAAAGTAAAAAATTAACTTGTATTAAGTTGCAATAAGCATATATTTGATATATTTAATAATATACTTCATACCTTTTATATTTACATTTTACCTCTTTTAAATATTATTCAAATAAAAACGAACATTTTGTGTTAATAATATTTACATTAATAATATTTGTTTAAAACATAAAAGGTGATCAACAATTTCTTTAGTGTAACCTAGGACTTGGTCCTGTGGCTGCAACTCCTTCTGCGGCCAGGATAAAGTTTCGCGCGTTGGCTGTCGAAATGAGTTGCGTTTTAAGTCGCAATTAAGCGTTGGTGCTGTTTGCTGCCTGCTACCGAATATATATAAATATATTGTCCCAGGAGCCATTGGGTTTTGGCCATTTCTGAGGTCGAGACGCTGTGCTTTTTCTACTGGAAAATTTGTATTTGCTCTTTTATTAATTTAATATTTAAAATCGATGTAATCGATAAAAGTCATAGCATGCAACTGGGTGCAAGGGAATAAAGACGGAAAAATACGTTGCATACTTTCCTTTTGTGGCGGGATGACACGAAATGTAGTATACGTGTCGTATGAGTAATATATGCAGGAAGTTGTCTCCGAGCATAAATAAATTAAATTAAATACATTATTTTAATTTTAATTACTATTTATATTAAATAAGTAAGTAAATTTTCTTCGGAAAACCAAGGTAAAATTAAAAAACAATCATAGCTAAGCTGAAATTCATTAATTTCTATTTGGAAAGCTTTTATGTGTTATTTAATCTGCATATTAAATTTACCATTTTATAAAATTGAATTGAATGAATTGTATGTTAAAAACTGAAGAATCTGGTTTATATATAAAGCTATTTCAGAAAAGTGCCAGAACTAACTCTTCCTTAAGAAAATCCCAATACCTTATTCCATTTTTCATCGTAAGGCCTTAATGTTTTGTTAAGTAATAAAAAAACTCTTAAATATTTCCTTAAAATATCTCTTTATTAAACATAAACGTACTTTTAAAATTACTCGTAAATTTGTACACATAAATTAAAGTGTTTCGGGGGTAGCACAGAAAACGGATCAAATATTTCTGGTGGAAAAAGAGCGGCTCTGTGTGTGCGTGGAAGGATGGTACTTGAATGCATGGATATGGATTGCGCCTGAGAGATAGCACCTGACCTGGAGGTCTCCCCTCCTCCTGGCGATGCTGCGATCGGTAAATTGTTAAAAATGTCATCACAGTCATATGAAATTGGAACGAAAAGGGCTTGGTCGAAGTCACGTCTCCGTTGGAACCTCCGTTGCTGGGCTGCTGCTGTAGCTGCTGGTCGTAGTCAAGGCCTCCTCTTTGTCGTCGTCATCATCCCTCGGCTCCGCTGTTGTCGTCGGTGGCATAGTTGTGGGCGGCGGTGTGGCGGGAGGCAAGGTGTTCATTGAGACCAGTTCCATGCCCAATCCGTGAGGCAAGTGCACATTCGGTGGCAGGCGGCCATCCCTCATCTGCTGCTCCATCATCTGCTGGCGAAGATGCTGGCGCTGCAGCTGCATGGCCAAATAGCTGGCCAGATTAGCCGTCAACTTGGTGCGATGGTTCTCCATGCGGCGCACATTCCGCACCAAACGATTGTAGACCAGCGGCTTCACGTCGATGGCCCAGAGGAAGTCCAAGTGATTGAACCGCTCCATGGGCACCAGATACTTGTCGATCACATTCGGCAGCTCTCGGGCCAGTCGATCCACGCCAGTGGTGGACACAAGCAAGTCATTCACGGAGTAGTACAGGGCCACCGGAACCTTGACCCGGGATAGGTCATAGTCCGGCGGCGTCATCCTGTTGTACTCCAGCTGGTTGCGCAGGTAGCCGCGGTCGAACTTCCGGAAGTGTCCCGACTTCATCAGCTGGCCAAAGTGCTCCAGCTGCTTGATGGAGGCGCCCGAGGGTGTGTGGCTCAGCATAACAGGAAGCATGGTCTGGAAATATTTATATTTTTAAATAATAAAACTATATAAAAGTGTATAAAAAGAAACCGTTCTTCAAGCTGAAAATCTCGATATTTATTAATTCATTTTCCCCAGTGCAAGGTCTGCCTGTTACACCTGTTCCTGACACAATGTAACAACACCAAACCGTGTTCCCTGTGCCCCTACATGGCTATATCGAGCTAAATTACTGATAAAGGGCAAGGTGGCGGCGGGTGTGTGGGTTCGGGTTCAGGTCCATGTTGGGTCACAGAATCGCGCCTAATTTGCATGCATTGTCGCTTGTTGTCGGCCATCTCTGGCAGCCAGGCTCTGCCAGCATCCCAACATCCCAGCATCCTAGTATCCCCGGCATCCAAGCATTTGTGCCGGTTAATTATGCCAATTTCAAACATCGCCTGCGAGGACAACACGAAGACAATCCCACGCCCACTCTTGGCCGGCCGTTGACATAATGGATAATGACACCCTTTCAATGTCGGGCTCAGGGGTCGGAGTTGCATGCGGTTCGAGTAATTTAAGCCGCCGCACTTTGTGGGCCATAATTTTGAATCTGCGGGTGTTTAGCTTGTGGCCGATTATCGGCCTAAAGTTTTGCCAGGGCATTGAGCTTATTTAATGCAAACATCGTGGCATTAAGATGGTGTGTGTGGGTGCCATGGGGGGAATTACCTGCAGGCCATCGATAATTGCCGCAACCGCATTACTGCCACTGCAATTGTGTGTAAATTTGCATTTGGGCCGCGAGCATCAGGAAAATTAAGGTATTTCGGCATCGGTTTAATTTTCAAACTTTTCTTACATTTGATTTTACCATAGGCAGCCACATGTCGAAGTGTAAGCCCAATTGGCAACTAGTTGAGGTGGCTTAATTAAGTGCCAACTTAATGAAGACCAACGATGGGACAGCCCGAAAACCCAAATCGATGCCTCTCAGCGTGCCTGCAAGTCACGCGAAATCGTGGCCAAAACACAACGAAAATCCAATTTCAGGCCGCTTTCTCCCCCTTCCTAAGCTCACATTCTATACAGAGGGAAGAGTACTTTCGATTAATCAAGGGAATTATCTTCAAAGAAGGCATACTAAAATTAAAGATTGGTTTAATCTTTAAATACAAAAAAATATAAATATATTCCTTTCTACAAAACAAAATTAATTTAAACCAAGTTAAACCAACAATTCTGAACCCTAACTTTAAATCCCTCCACAACTTCTCCCAGTGCACTTGCTCTTACTTTGTTCAGTTGTTCAGAATTGTAGCCGGCAACCAAAAACAGGATATTGGAGCAGACGTCCTGCGTCATGGCGTTGTCGTGGCACACAACCTGGCTGTGGTCCACTAGGAATTTGGTGTTGGGCATGAATTCCGTGATGCGCAGCATTCGTGTGGCCGCCTGCAATGGGAATGAGAACACGGGAAAAACATGGATTGGAAATGGAAAATGCAAAATGTGAAATGGAAACTCACCGTGAGGAAGTCGAGGAACAACACAAGGGTGCGAAACAGGGGGCTCTTCATATCGTGAATGTAGGCAATGGGAGCCAAGGCGTGCATCGAGGTGATCTTCTGGGTGTAGGCCGGCTGCTCGGAGCACAGAACCCAGAAGATGGCCGTGCCCTGCGAGTGACCAATATAGTGCACCTGCTCGTAGCCGGTCTTGCTCAGGATATAGTCGATGTTCGCCGGCAGATCGTACTTGCCCATCTCGTGGAAGGTGAAGTCCCAGAACTCCTGGTAATCACTGTTCAGGCTGGTGTGGTTCTTGGAGTAGCGATTGCCACGTGAGTTGCCCATCCACACATCGTAGCCGAGATCGGAGAGCATGTAGCCTGAAACGGATTGGAAAAATTACAAAATTGAAGGCCTATTTTGCAAATTATTTTAAACTAAGACTCACCCAATCCAGACTTGGGACCCATTAGCACCCACGTGGCCGAGGTATCCAAGATCCCATGCATCAGCAGCACTGGCTGGGCTCCCTTCTTGGGTATGCGATGCATTTCCAGGATATAGCCATCCTTCGTCACCACCGTGTGCGTCTCCGATGGATAACCGTATTTGCGTATTAATTTGGGCTGTGCGCGGGCAGGAAAAACCGGAAAGAAATCCAGGAGAGAAAGGTGTTAGAAGTGCAAATCATGGCAGTGTGAAATTGAGTTGCCCTGGTCGAGGTTTATATCTTTTTTTTCCACCAGCTCTTCAATTTGCTTAGCTCGTATGGGTGGGACATGCGAGAGCAGGTGGAAAAACCCCTGGGAACCCACTGGGGGCGTCATCGTCAAGGAGGCACTCCGTCTGGCCTTAACCACAGTCATTTGCAACTAATGAATTTTAATTTGTGGCATCAACAAGTTAATAAAGTTGCCAGTCGCCAAGCTGTTGCGGTCTACGAGCAAATTGCTTGTGCCTGGCTGAGCTTTGGATAATGGAATTATTCTGGCGGTCGTAAGGTAGTAATTTGTATATATACTAGAATGCTGAAAACTACTCCACAGAATGATGATCATGGGGAGACGCTTTATTGAAACTACAGGTGACGCAAAAGTCCACGGGGCAACCTCTATAAGTACATCGCCATAGTTTAACCCAGTCACGTATCACGCATACGCACTGTATGACAGCATACTTTTCTTCCTGCTTATAGGTTTTAACAGAAATCCGTGATACTTTTGATAAGTTCGTTATGTAATGGGGTAGTGGGTGCCCAAAAATAATACAGAAAAAGAAAAAAATGCATAACACAATTGCAGAAGTTAAGTTATAAACACGCGATTACTTAAACTCACAAACAAAATAAAAACAAACGCCGCCAGAGAGTCCACGACTCTCTTTGAGCTGCTGGCTGGCATTTTAATTAACCTTGGCAGCGAATGGCCCAAAAACAAAATAAAAAGCTAAAATAATACAAACACTGCAATTGGCCAACTGACTTTGCCGGCTGGTTGGACAACATGAGGAAGTGGTACGCAAAGTAAGGCAGCCAAAGTCTTTTTTCCTGCTCTGTTTTCGTCCGATTTTTGCCAAATGTTTGGGCATAAATTTGGTTTGTTTTTATTTACCCGAATGTATATATATATTTTTTTTTTGGCAATTTCCTTGCCTGTTTAAGTGTTGCATAATTTCTTTGTTCGCCGCTTAAAAAGAATGAATGAGCCAGCAAGCGAACGAGGTGCGAAGAAGCCGGCGCAGAAAGTGACTTGGCCAAGCCCCGAAAGGTTGCAACAGCTGCTGGAGATGCCGATGCCGCTGGCGGTGGCGATGCTACTCGGTGAAGTTTTTGTTTTCCTTGGCTTGACACACATTTTTGCGAAACAACGGGCCGGGCCAATATTAGCACAGAGCTGGCCAGGAAAGGCGTTGCAAAGACGCGCAAAATGCAACAAAGTGCGGGCCGGCGGCAGCTGGATTTTCCCGCCCGCCCCGGCCATGTTGGCCAATCTCAAAAAGGTTTGGAAATTCACGTAGATGGGCAGCAATAAAAGATTCTGCAATATTTATCTTCAGACAAGAAAAATATCTTTACTTACAACAGCCAGCAAGCAAATCACACGAATTGCACAGATATTTATAAAATTCTTCCCTCTCAAAAATAAATAAGAAATAATGCCTTGTTATTTTAAATAATTCCTCTTTATTCAATTGAATATTTGAATGTTTTGATCCGATTCAGAGGCAATCATGTGGAAAACCTAAATAAACTCATTTGTTGTGTAAACTAATAATAAGACAAAAAGCACACGCTGGACCAACAAATATTGCACAAATATTTCAATTGTTTGTTTTAACGCCAATTTAAATACAAAGACCAGGCACAGGCCTAGGCGCAGTGAATAAATCAAATAAATTGCCGGCTGCAAACAATGCGCGCAAATGTTGGAAAAACTATAATTAAATAAATGAGGGGAGGGTCGGAGGGGAGAGCCGGTAGAAAAAGTAAATGTTCAATTGTAGTGATTTTTCGACCTGGGCCAATGCGAAAATGGATTGTCTATCTCTTAGTTTCTCTGTTTTTTAACTCACATTTTTTTACGGTTTCGCTAACTGAACTTATGCGTTCGCTTTGGCCAAAAAAAAGCCGCCAAAACTTTATTAACACCTAAAAAGTAGTCTTGGGGCGCGATTATCATATCGCTCATCATGACCCACTAATTTTTCGTATGTTTGCCTGCCTCCGGTTTGTGTCCACGCTAATTGGCAATGTTGCCTGTACAGTGGGCACTGACTTGGAGAAACAGTCAGGGTAATTAAGGTTGCTTGAAGGCAATTTTATAGCTTAGCTTAAAATATTAACGTTAACGATAAGCCACTGTACATCCAGTGTTGCATGGTACATGGACTTCCATGTTTTCGTTTGCTTTTGTAAATTCAATGCAAATTTTTGGTGTCAACGCTGTTGTTGCTGCTCGGCGCGCCTTTATTTGAAACATTTGCATAAAACACTTTTGATGCTCGAACTTGAAGCGAGCTTGTCAGCGGATTTACCTTTTTGGAGGAGTCCGAGCTCGAGCCCGATGGATGGGGCTCAGTGTCGATATATCCAAAGTTGGAGACCATCGCTCATTTTGTAACTGACCTTGATATTGACTTGGCTTTTATCACTCTTCTCCCTCATTATAATGATTGCCGTTCGAAGCGTCTCGATGTCAGCGCATCATCGACCCCAACTGGTTTTTCTTCAACGAACCATCTTCCCCTCCTCTCCCCTCCTATTCAAAGTCAGGTCTTCTTCGGCTGCATTTTCTGGGCCGCCGCTTTGTGCCGCCGACTGACATCGTTTTAATGGCATTAAAATCTTAGAGGTTAATCACATTTGAACTCTTCGATTGAGAGGCTGATCAAGTGGAGCAGCGACTTGATATAATTATGCAAATTGGAATGATCGATTAGGGTTTCTAGAATTTGATACCGTTTGATTAAAAATCATATTAATAATTGCCTTTATAATTGATTTAATTTTAAGCGAAGCTACTTTTTGTTTTAAAATCTTTAGGGGAAAAAGAAACTGAGGAAAAATTATAATTCATTCAAGTGTTCCTTGACTTGGACACATTTTCTGCCAGTTTAGTTACAACACCTCGACATAATCACTCCCAACGACATCCATTTGCCAGTCTTTGGCAGCAGCGACAATGCGGAAATCTTTAAATTCAAATTAAGGCAAAAACCGAAACCTTTTTCTATGCACAAAAAACAATGGGGGAAAAACGGAGCGTCGAGCCAAGAGCTGCAACTATGTTATTTCCTGATTATCGGTGGGGGATACAACTGCGGGCCTTCCTCGTTGACATTTTGGGAGGTGGGAGGACCACGGACGATGGGGTGGCCCAGAGCCAACTTCGACTGCTAACCCATATTTCAAAGTCAGTCAAGCGCTGGACATGGTCTGCAGGGACCAGGCTAATTGCACGTTGATTATTGTGTAGCGTTGACAATTTCAATTTGTTATTGTGCTCGCCACCGTTAAAGGTGTCCCCCGAAAGATATAGTGTATCTGCGTATCTCCCAGGCCCTGCTATTATGCAATTTGGCAACGTGCAGAAATTACGGAGAGGCGCTTTGGTGTTTTATTCCGAGCAGACACGCGCAGCAGAAAGCCCAGCCGTGACTTTGCATAAGATTCACTTGAGGAGTTGACAATAGACAGGGTACCTGTGTGCACCCTTTATTAGTTTCTGGGTCTGCGCAATATAGCGAATCACGTAAATCGCATAAATACGTTACGTTACGTCGCCAATGTGTACTCGTACACATGTTAATAACTCTTTGCCACCGGCTCTTGGCCTGGCTTTATTGGCTCAGCTCATTTTCGCCCCAAACTGTTTGTTGACTTCTCTTGAGATATTGGGTAATCCTCATCTTTATTTGGTTACTGATCGTAGTAGATATGGCTTTTCAACGTTTTAGGTAAAATGCAAATTTTCTGGCCTTCAGGGAAACCCAGGGAAAACTTGAGGCGCCTGTTTGAGGCTAATGAAAATGTTGATCTAATTGCTGGCCACGTAAGTTAACGTTGTAAATGGGCGCAAGGTCAATATATGTATATATCGAATCGGGGCTATCAATTCTAAAAAAGCGCTCGCTTTCGACCATATAATGCTTATTTCGTATCCGATCCATATTCCATCGGAGGCTAAGCCACAGGCTAACGCTTTTGTTTGGCTGTAAGTGGCTGCTTGAAAGCAATAAACAAATAAATAAATACCAAAACCTGTATGGATTTCTCGGACGTGTGAATGATTGCAGTCTTGATGGTTCTTTAACTGAGATAAAGTCTTCACCACCTCAAGAGTTATTTAACACCACCGACAATGCAATGCAATGCTCATAAATCTTTTAATTAGCCTCAGCTTAAGAAATTAATCCAGCCGTTACGTACGTGCGAGTTAACTCATTCCCCGAAGTTAGACATGATTAACGCCATAAAAAGGCAACGAAATTTTCACGAGTTACGAGCACACACTCTCCCTCTTTCTTGCTGCCTTGCTTGCCAAACACAAAGGGAAGTCGGTGCAGTGCCATCTGCAGTTGATCACGACAGGTGACCATTACCCTCTGCAGGTAACTCCATTTAAGCTCCTAATGGTTCTTGGTCAATGAACTCATAGAACGGAAATTTACACTTTTCACTGGACGATGGGGGACTTTCTTTTCACCTCCGCGACTTGAAGTCTTCTATTGAAAAGTGTAAATTCATTTGACACACAAACAAAAATAATAACAGAACTAAAAGCGATTGTTCCTCTAGAAAACCGTAACTATAACAAAGCGAAAAACCAAACAGAAATCAAGTAAAAACTGTTAGATAAACCCATGTGAATGCCCCATGGGAAGTCAAGCGGAAATATTTGACCGACTTGGGGGACACGATGATAAATGAAAACTAAAGGGGGAAAAGTTAATACGCTGGGCTTCAAGTAAGAGTCTCAGAAATCTCAAAACACCTGCCCCTGTGAACTATCTTGGATCTCTTTTCCTTCCTCACATTTAGTTATCCCTCAAACTCACCGTAATTAATGAGGCATCTTCTAGGACATCAGACTTGAGGTTACGTCCTCCTCCGGCCAGGTTGGCATTGCTCGACAACAGCACCGAGTTGAGAAGGTTCTTGAACGTCAGCGAGGTGTAGCTGAAGGGCGAGAGCAGCGTGAATGCACCTGCCCGGCCGCACACCTGCATGGCCACCAGGCAATGCAGCAGCAGGGTCATCAGCAGACGACCCCGGTCCTCCATGGTGGGCCGCATCGTCAGCGAGTCAGATCGAAGCACGCACTAAGCACTCACTGGGACACACACTCACTTGGCACACTCGCCACACACTCACTCCCCACTGACTCACGCTCAGTCGGACACACAAAATGGGGCAAATTGGCAAATGCAGCGGCGGCGGCCTGCACTTGGGCGTAACGGTTACGTCGTCACTATCTTCAGCGCTCTCTCTCTCTATCTCTCCGCTTTCGTCACACTTGTGGCACGTTACGTGTCGGATCGGATCCGATTGGATGGCAAACGGGGGTATCCTTTGGCTATTTCCCACGGCGAGTGACACACTCTAATCCGTAGCACTCGGTCTGGGGGTCTGGCGCGGCGAACAATCTGCTTTTGGCAACCGTCTGGCTTCAGCTTCGTCACTCGACTGACCGAGTCTCGGCTGGCAGAGAGCTCAGCTAGGCCCGAGTTTCAGCCACGATCGTTGGCTTTAAGCCAACTTGTTGGACTGTGGATCGCGTGCTTGTGGATGGGAAATAGCTAAAGCTACCGAAGTGCTGATTTAAGGCAGATATTATAGCCTGCTCCTCTCAATATAAAACGGTCGCTTAGCTTCTGGCTTGTATGGCTCGGTAATTAAGTTACACAGAGGAGAAAAGCCCTTTTTGTATTAATAATAAATATTAAATAGGAATAATGCATCTTCTAAACCCAACATAAATATTTAAAAATATATTTTTAAATAAATTAATGAGCAGAGAATATTTATTGCTAAATAAATGAAAAATCATTAAGCTACAATTTAAAGTAAGTAAGATAAATACATGAAAATATTTGTTAAATGTTATATATGGTTGTAAATACTGTTTTCTATAAGATTTATATTTAATCCAAATTAATACAATAGCTTAGAAAATTTTTAAAATATTATTTACAATAATATCAATTTTTAAAACTTTTCCCCCTGTATAAATATTTACCGACCTAGCTCAACTTGGCCAAGATTAGTCAGCTGTTCGAGCCGACATGTTCGACGCCCCCAATGCAACCATAGACGGCCCTGCGCCCCCTCTGGCGAGCAAGGTTTGGCGCGTGCCGAGCAAGTTTTTTGCTTAAGTCTTTCGTTTCGATTCGTTTCGCTTTCCTTGGGCAAGAAGCGCTAGCTGGCTGGGGCTTGTCTCTGGGTTCGATCCGTTTAGCCCGTTAGGCGGCGGAGCACTTGGCACGTCCACGTCCCGAACGTCCCATACAGTGCCTCGGTTGCACAGTTGCGTGCTCCGGTGGTGCGACGCCAAGGTAATTGCAATTGAAGCAGCCCCCATCCCGATGAGGCCCGGGCTGTTGAAATATTTGGCCCGGCATCGGGTTACGTCTGCATTTGGCCAAATTGAAATGCAGGCAACAAACAAACACAAACAATTTTGCTTTGTGCCACGCCTGGCTGAAGGCGGGAGCACACCTCCTCCCTCCCAAGGCATCGCTCATTGCGCGATTTGTTGTGATTGCCCGTCATTTGTTTTGTTTATATCTCATTTCAGGCTATCTGCATCTTGGGATTATTCCACTGCTGACTGCCTGCCTGCCGGTGTTGTCACTGTGACTGGGCCTTGTCTTGGCTTTATTTCTTTGTATATTTTTTTTCTGTTCCCACCGCAGCAGCTTTGGCAGCTATCTCTTCCCGTTTATCTCTGGGTTTCTTGGTTTTCTTGCCGCACTGGTTGCCCTTGGCCGGGCCAATTTGTCGGCTCCTCAATGACAACAATGTGCACAGACATTAATCATAAATTCAATAACCATTTTTACATGCATTCTTGCCACATACGTACTTACTTGGTGAGCAAAAAAACTTGGGGAAAAAAAGCAAAACACTGGAAGGAAGTTTCGCAGAAGCGAACGCTGGGAAAATGACCTTGCAGCAGCTCCAAAATAATAATATTTACCGAGTTACTTCTTATTTATGGATATTGGATGCCTGGTTTTTAGACTTCAAGTAAAGTGTTTACCAATTAAAAGAGGCAGGGGCAAAGTAAAGTATTTATTTTTACATTTTAAAATGTTTATCAATGTTTTAAGTTGTTATATTAATTTCTTCATAGAAATTATGTACAAAATGTATTCATTTTATAAATATTTACATTTCTTAAGACCAATAAATATAAGCAACATCTATTAAAGTTTCTTTCAGAATCTATAATTTGTTTCACACAATTACAAATGGAATTGCAATCGGTTGGCGATTAAAAATGATCACAGAGCATATGATCTGCACTCCCAAGGCGATGACAATTGGGTCGAAATGCCATTAAGAGTGCCACAGAGTTGGACTGGGAGGAATGTCATGAACACGTGCCACATGCAATCACCTGAGGGGCAGGGCCATCCACTTCTTTCGCCGCTGTCCGGCTTTGGTAATTGTGTTGTTGCTGTGCTTTTCGTTATTATCTCGCTCGGATTGTTACGACTGCAATTATCTGGGGCTTTTATTTTTGGTTTTGGCTTCGCTGAGATTCTTACAACATTTCGGACGTTTTTGGGCTGGGGGAAAATTGCCAATACCAAGAGTAAGGCAAACGTGGCAATGTCAGCGATCAGTGGCAGCTTAACCCATATGGGACTTGGCTTTGGGTTTGTCTTTGTTTAAAGTTAATGTACAAACATTTATTAAAATAATCTGAGGTAAACCTGTAACGCTTTATATTTTTGTTATATTATATTTTATTTATTTATATTTTTTCATCTTTATTTATTTAACTATAAAATGTAAATATTTACCTTTCTTAATTGCTAAAAATGTACTCTTTTTTGTAATGGGTTAATGCCGCCAATCTCAAGGTCGCAAGGCCCGAATAATGTTTTACTTTTCGTTTTTGTTTGTTGCTGTCGCTGCATCGGAATTGTTGTAATTTTTGTATTTTGCCTTTTTTTGGTTTATCCCGCATCGCAGCGTGACACTGAAAATTGCTGTTGAAAGAGAGTCATAAGTTTTTAAGTGCCGGGGACAAGGGGTTAAGTCCCAGTCCCAGTCCCAGACCCAGACTCTATCCCCAGCTTCTGCTTGCCTTGTGGCCTTGTGAAGAGGATTTTTGCGGCTTCTGTTGGTGTTTGCTTTACGGCTGACACACTTTCCGGCCGTCCATCTCATTTGCATATCATCTTACGACGGCTTATAAGACATGTTTATATTTTGGTATAAGTATGTGTATCAGCCAGAAGTGGTTAATTGCCGGCACCCGGGTTGGGTTTAACTGCCTGGGTGACTCTTAATTGTTGTGCTAACACTTTAACGACCCCTTAACCCCAGTCCTCAATTGTTCCTACGCTTGATTTGCGCTGACCCCAGAAGCGGAGAAGAAACCTTTCAAGGTTTCAACGCCTTAGAACAACTAATAGCCTAAACATTAAAATTTAATGCAAACATAAAAATTTTAAAGAGAATTAAATGCCAGAGCGAAAAGGTTAAAATGTGATGCTACCTTAGAATGTTTTTCAACTGTAGAGAGTTAAAAATTTGTGTAAAATATTTCCATTTAAAGTGAAATAACATCATGAAAAAGTTGGATTAATAATTTAGAATAAATAACAAAATATCCACTTTAATTAAAGCAATAAATTTAGTTTAGTTAAAGCTAAAGTTTAACTGAAATTCTAGAGGTATTTAATAATTCTAAAGGTAAATATCTCCAGATTCAAATTCTGATTCAGATAACTTCAAACATAACACTTGATATGTTCTCCCTTTTCTTGATTTCTTTATAGAACAAAACAAGCTACTAGACAAGAGACCTTTATTTTATTAAATCAAAAGTAATAAGAGTACACACTGATTGATTTCGCCAAAATCAGAGAACATTGTGGTTATGGAAACCACTAGACAGTCAGCCAGGCAGCCACTGGGGCATTCCCGTGAAAGGTGGCGCTGGGAAACCGCATCTTAATTGTGGCGTCTGTATATCGCCCACGCCCATTCTCTGGCCCCCGCCAACAGCATCCAACCCAGTCTAAACAGCCAACGGGCCTACATCGACTTTCGGCCAACAACTATAATTAGGCCAACGGCGGCGGCGGCGGCAACAAGTCGCAATTGGTGGGGCGTTTTTCTTCTCTCGGGTTTTTTTATCGCCCAACTTGGAGTCTGCGTAACGTGGTAGTTTCGCGGATTTTATTGCCAGCTCCGGTCGCTTCTCTCCGACGATTATGTAAAGTGATTCCTAACGCTCAAGAAACTTGGCGGCATGCTCCTGGGGCTATTACTGTCATCAATATTTGGTAACGAATTCCAATCGCGTGGCATTCCAATTTCAGGTTGATTGCACCCAAAGACAGATGCAGTGGCGGCCCACTCCTGGCGGGAGCTTCTCTCCATCGCATCGACTGTGGCCTGTTATTATATAACCTTCCAGCCGGGCCACCATCCCCCTGGTGCTCAGCAACAGCGACCGAAACTGCACAAAAATTTTCCAAACCAAGAAAAGTCTGCTAATGGCGACATCGAAAGTAGTTTTGAGTGTACTCTATAAAACGAGGAAAGCTGCATGAAAATCTTAGGAAGTTGGCACCAATAATTAATGATATATAAATTACCGAATTTTGGGAAAATTAATAATTAGGCTGCATCGGGAATTTCATGCAGCATACGCAAAATCTCCGGCAGCAATTCCTGCAGTTCAGGATCATCGATCAGATAGGGCTCAAGGAATTCCCTCAGTGGATCCAGCTCTGCAGTCCTCCTGGTTCTTTTAGGTCGTCGTCTTCGAACCATTATGCTTTATATTCTAGAGAAAATAATTTGATTAGAATTCTGTATATATGATTTAGTTTTAATTTGAAATTTTTGTCTCAAATAATTTAGTTTTTAAATGTATAATGTTTTCTTGGCAGTTAAGCTGAAAGCTTGCTTGGTTTGTATGAAATATTTATTAATGGAATTTATTTTTAAGATAAAAAGGGCATTTACTGTTCCTTTAGTAATATTTTCGAACTGTTCCAGCTTTTGATTTTAGCTTCGATGGCGAGAGACATGAAACATGAGGCACGCGGCACGAGAGACAGCGAGCCCCAACGGCGTTGTTTGTTTGCTTTTCCAACTCTGCCACAGCAACAGAAACAATAACAATAACAACAACAACAACAGGTGGGACCGAATGCCTTGCCAGATTTGTCATTCGCAAAATGTTGGTAAATGTGTCATGGTACCAGACAGCAGCCAACAGGCTTTGTTCCTGTTTACATTTCTTGCAATAATTTTGAGAGAAAAGCCAAAGCACAAACATCAGGTTTTGGATTGCTCGCTGGCTGCCACACATTCGATTGACACATATCTCATCCTAACAAAAAAAAATAAATAAATAACAAAATAAATAAATAATAAAGACAAAAATGAAGGAAAAACCGGCGCTTAATCTCTGGGGATTTGTTTACTAATGTCTCGAAATACGGATTCTAATCAACGTCTTGTTCAATTTGTTAGCACTTGTTGCAGATGACGAGGCACTAAAGAAGGCGCGAAATTGAGTGACTTGGTACATTTTTAATAAATAATATATCATTTTCCTTAAGTCAGAAGAAAATTAAGATTTAGAGCATTGAAAAGTAGAAATAAAGCTGAGAAAATAGTAGGAAATTAAGTTTGGTAAAGAGCTTGAAGAAGGTATTATTTCTTTTATTATTTCTAACTTTATTTAGGCATTGTATATTTTAAATATATTTATTTTAAAAGGCCTTACATTAAGAATTTCTAGTTATATATATTTATTAAGCGCTTTCTTTTAAGATCCAGTTCTTTACCAGTCCTGTTTTCCTAACCGTGTTTCCCTCTTCAACTTACTTCTTTTTCATTTGTTTGCTTTTGCCTTTTGTGACACACAAAAGTACGCAAAACACGTAACAATTAAAAACATTAAAAGCATTTTATATAATTCCGCAGAGACAGCTAAACAATAAGCACTTCACACGCTTTGAACCTTTTGCGCTGATCCCCAGCACACACCCTTCGAGAAATGTAAGTCTAGTTTTGACATAACATCGACCGACCCGTAATAAGTGCTATAAAGACAGTAAGCGGCAGAAAAAAGACTGTGACTGTGGCATATAAAAAGTTTATTAGGTTGTGACAAGTAAATGATCACATAACTTATAGCCAAATATCTGAAATGGGCAGATTGTAAAAATGTTTATAGCTTTGCATATTATTTTAAACGATCTGTAAAGCCTGTTTTATAATTAGTCTAAGAGATATTTTAGATTTTTGTCTGTCCATTTCAAGCAGAAATTTAATAAAGGTTATAACTAATGTTAGAAAGATTTTTTAATAATTTTTAAAGTTCAGATTCATCTAAAAGAGGTCAAAGAAGTCTGATTAAACCCTAAGATACTCACAAACCCAAAGTAGACTTTAAAGATATACTCAAATATATATAAATGATAATTAATTTTCCATTTATCAGACTTACCCACTTTATTTAATATGCAAATAAGTTAAACTACCTCGACATTTTGTCCAAGTGAGCATTTTGCCGAAATTATGTTAATTGCACAGATGCAGGCTGCATTTGTATCTCGACCTGCGTGTATCCGTATCTTTGCGCTGCACTGTATCTGGGGGCCATACGCAAATGCAAATTAGTCGCCAGAGTCGAGAGTTTGCCCTGGAGAATGTGTTTTGGTTTCGGTTTTGGTTTTGGCCTCGCCACGCATAAATTTCCTTATGCCTGAGCGATTGAGGCTGGCCCAAGGGGGGATGTGAGTGTGAGTGCGAGTGGCAGGAAATGGCGAATGTTTATGCTGAAATATGTTGAAAGGATATTTTATTGAGCGAGAGCGGGGGCTGGCTCAGTTTGCTCAGCCACAAAGTTGCATAATTAATTTGTTTACACAGTTGTACACGAACTCAACGCAATTTTCAGAGGGTCTGGAGTGCAGCTAATATAAATATGTGCAAAACCATTAACAGCAACATGGAAAAAAGCAGGAAATAAGAGTGGATGATGCATTTCAAAAAGCTAAATTACAAGGCTATTAAAGGGAAACCACACACATTATAAAAAGAAGCATTAATAGGGTATTTTATTACTAAAATTCTATTAAAATATGTACATTGTTAAGTTATTTTTGTTGAATTTTTTTTCAGCTTTAACTTGGTAATTATTTAAACATTTCCATTTGATGAAAACTCTTTAAAATGCATTATTATGCAGCTGCAGTTCATCTGCTTCATGGCTGTCATCAAGCCAGATAAATGCAGACCCAAAAACCATTCGGACAATGGCAATATCATTAACTATATCATCGATAAAAATGCCAATTTCCATCCAATATTTATTTGTATTCTTCCTACCCCTACTCATATGCACATTTCCGCAGTGAAAAGCGTGGAAAATGCGACAGCAACAATACCAGAAATGGCGTCAAATGTTTTACAGCCAGATAAGAAGTTTAATTTATGCGAAAACATGTTTGAAGCTTCTACTGTCTGCTGTCTGCCGGAAAACCGGCGACCAGCCTCGGCCCAATGGGTAGGATATATCCGTAACCGTGTAGCTCAGTGCCAGGATGTGCGACCAACCATGGTATTGACCTTGTCCCGGCAAACCCAAACAAAGTAACAAAGCTGAGTGACAAAAAAATTGGCCATAAATATTCTTCCTCCCAAGTCGTCTCTTTGCCCGTTTTTGTGGCGGCGGTAGGTGTTGGTTTTTTAGCTGCCATTATTTATTTATTTAGCGCCATGTTTTGTCTAGACTCCCGCCGACTGGCAGTGGCGTTCTCTCACTTCGATATAACTCCTTTTTACGGCCACCATTATCGTCTGCAGTGGCATCAGATTTTATGCCACTTTCGTCTGGCGACCAGAGGAGAGCGTGCCGATGCATAAGCAGGCGAGCAATTAAAAGCAAGGATTCCAGACAGTGGCGGCGAGAGAATCGCATCATTAATTAAGCCCGGAAGTGCTGATAGTTGCTCCTCTCCAACCGGAAGTGTGTATTTTTGATTGCCCTGCAGCTTGTTGCAGCAACATGTTGCTGGTAAACAAATTAGAATTAGCCCTGAAAGTAGGCAACATCCTGCTGGCATCATCTATCTGTTATTAGATAATGTTAAAGTCAGAAATAAATATATTAAAATAGCTGAAGTTTATAAAAACTAAACTATATATTTAGTAAAATTTTCTTTGAAAAATTCTTAGTTTTTGGAACAGACTTAATAGAAGATTTAATGAATTTATTGGTATTTATTTAAACTATGGGTTCTGTTTAGAGGTACATACTTTTCTTATTTTAAATATAACAAATTAAATAATTAACAAATTAAATTCAATTAAATTAATTGAAAGCCAATTAATTAGCATATAAATTATTATTTAAAAATGTCAATAAAATCATTTTAAAAGTTGTAACGTATTTTTTAATATCAAAATAATTCTTTCATTTTTTTTTGTCTAGAAGCCTGTTATAAATTTATGCCTATGCCAAGCTTCATTAATATTAATATTTATAGTTAAGTAATACCATTGTTATTTTACGTTTTGGGATTTTAGGGAGATATTTATTTACTACTATTATAAAACATAAAAAAGCTAGATAGATCAAAAATAAATTGCAATTAACACGCAGCACTGCAACGCGGACCGGCTTTTTCGATCCGGACGGTGGTGGTTAAATCGAACTGCACTCTGCTACTTTCTGGATCATCCCCGATCCTGGTCACTGCTGGGACAGGCGCAGCAGGTTGCGCTGGTGCATGCGCCCGTTCTCGTGCTGCTTGACGGACTTCAGGTGGTTCAGCGTCACGTTGCAGGCCTCGCAGTAGTAGGCGGCACTGGGATCGCCCCAAGGACGGTACTGAATGGAGCCGGGACCCTGCGGACGCAGCGGTGCCAGGGTGCCGTTGCTGTTAATCTCGAACATGTGGCTGCCATCGACGGGGACCGGGCCCAGGCCGAAGACGCCACGCGCGCGTGCAATGTGGGCCCGCTTCCGGTGACGGACGCCTGAGATGTGCATGCCCATCTGAGACTCGGAGGTGATGCTCACGTCGCACAGCTCGCACATCAGCAGCTTGGTGTCCTTGCGCATCCAGTGGCTCTGCAAGGTGTAGAGGCCATGCGTCTCGCTCATTTGGCGCTCCATCTGGCGGTGGCGGCGTCCAAAGAAATGCTGCTCGGCATGGATAATCGATGTCAGGCGAAGGTCGCACAGATCGCAGTATAGGTCCGAGGGACGGTCCTTGTGCAAATAGTGGAGCACTTGCTCCGGCAGGGCCAGAATATCCACCAGGGCCGTGCCCGCCAGATTTTTGTCGAAACGCAGGCGGCCCAGAAAGGTGCTGACACGTCGGTCGTGGGCCCGTGAGGTATAATGGTCAACGGAATTACGCACCGTTCGCATGGCCGTGTGGCACAGAGTGCAGTAATTCCAGCGGAAGAACGTCGGCGGCTCCCGGTGGCTGTGGGGCTGCGGCAGTGCCTCCGCCGGCACAACAGCATCTGTAAAATGAGCAAAGGAGTTACAATAGAATGAGATTTCCTTTGTAAAAATCATTTTTCTTAATGGGAATCTGGTAATATAAATTAGACCAATCTCTGGGATTGACAATTTCTCACCTGTGACACTCGGCAGGGGCTCCGTTGGGTCCATTGGCATAAGAGACATCTGTTGCTCCATATGCTGCTCGCCGCGGGCCGGCATCTGATCCGACCGGTTGTCGATATGCTCCTGGAAGCGCAGACGCATCACTTTGTCCTGATCGGTATAGGCCATGCGCTGGTCAGCGGCCTTGTTGTAGCCGTTCTTGTGGAGGCCGTTGAGTTGGGGTGGGAAGCCATTGAGGCCCTTAAAACCATTGAGGCCTTTCAGGCCATTAAGTCCGTTGGGAGGGTGGGCCGAATGAGGCGGCGGCGGCTGCTGCTGCTGCTGGTTCTGCTGCTGCTGCTGGTGCTGCCTTGGTAGTTGCTGCCTAGGAAGTTGCTGCCTGGGAAGCTGCTGCCTGGGAAGCTGCTCCACCGGAATGCTCCCTGGCCGGTGACCATTGAGGGGACGCTGGAGAAGCTGATTTGGCACATACTCCCCATTGCTGTCCAGACACAATTCCGGGATTCTAGCCCACTCGCTCCGAATTATTGGTGGCTCCGTCCTACGACCGTTAATTGAACGGTCCTCCTTGGAGGCCACATACTCATCATTCTCGTCCAGTAAAAGCAGTTGGGGAAAGCGGTGGGGCAGCGGCTGTGGCACATCCTGGGAACGCTGCGGTGACACTGAGATGGGGGATGAAGCAGGAGTAGAATATGAAGCTGAAGCTGAGGCCGAATCTGAAGCAGAAGCAGATGCTTCCGGATCTTCCGGCAGCCATATATTGGAGTAGGGCACTGGATTTATCTGATCCTCCAATGGAGTGGCCTCAAAATGCTCCTGAGCTGGATCAGCAACCATGCTGGCCACGGCCGGGGCACTGAACGTGGATAAGATGGCCGGGGTGAGCGGAAAATCCGCAGAGTTGACCACGTGAACGAAAGACTGGCTTATTACCAAGGGCTGTGCCGGCACCGGAATCGCATCCAGGCCAGAATGTCCGTGCATGGGACAGGGCGGTATGTCCTGCAGCTTTGGGACCATCGAGTCCGTTGATTCGGATAGCATCAGTACCTGGAGCTCGGTCTCCGAGACGCTGCCGATGTCCGACAACAACGGCTCCTGCCCCATCTGCCAGCCCCAGGGCGGCACGTTCACTTGATAGCGGTAGACGGTGGACTCGTCTGTGCGGCGCAGCTCCACCAGGACGGGCACATAGCCTGACGGAGTGCGAAACGGTGGCTGGGGCAGGGCGGAGGCCACTCGCATAATGCTCCGGGCGCACTGCATCGCGATCTGTTCGTGCACCACCGGCACACATCGCTGCGGGTTCATTGTATATCTTTGGTACCACATACGGATACTTGGATACCTGGATATTTGGTTCTACGGCTGGTTTCTCACTTGCGGAATCTCCGGCTGACTGGGGGCGGCGGGGGATTTTAGTTTGTGGGCTCGATTGGATTTGGGAGCGGAGGTCTTGGCTGGCGCATCTGGTCCGCCTTCGATGGTCTCTTAGACTAGTTTTCACTCGGGGCTCTTGCTACTTGCGTTTCGGTCGCTTTTCTATAGAAAATAGAGAACTCGGTGCTGTCAGAAGGGTTATCAACTACACTTGGGGGCCTCGCGAATTTCCTCGACCGCTTCTTAGTTGTATTGTGCTTCTATTTGAATACGAAATGTTGGCGAAACATTTGAATTTGTTGGGATTGGTGTTGAAAATGTGTGAAAGGTTTATCCACCAGTCGAAAACTACATAACAGAACACAATTGCTGCCGGACGACTTTTTTTGGTGATGGAAATGTCAAAGCTATCTGAGCAGTTTTCACAAATTAATGACGAACAGGACTGCATCGCACAGAAAAGTGCTGTAAAATTTTGGGTTGAAGTTTTCCAAACTTGTGCCTCCAACGGTGACACATTTATATAAATTTGGCCTTAAATAAATTAATTTATATTACAAGAAATTCATTAAATTCCCTACATGTCGCTTTAAAGCTGCCCAATATATTTTCCACAGCACAGCCCCCCGGTTTCGATTTGTTACCAGCATTCTCATTCAATTTCAGGCCCAAATCCTTCAAGGACGCGACCCGGCTTGAAGCGTGGGATACGGAGAATCGGAATCAGGAACCGCTTCCCAAGGGTCCCCTTGACGCACACGCAAATTCCGAGAAACGAGAAGCGAGCTGGCAGGGCTTTAAAGAATCGAGTGGGTCCCTGCAAAACCAGAAACAAAGGGCGGGCAAGGAGCAGGGACACAGGCAGGGACTCGAATGTACATCCATATGTGACTGCCTGGGGACATTAAAATAATGTTTAGCGCGTGATTTGCCTGGAGTATCCTTGGCATCAATTGTCAGCGCTTAGCCGGAGGCCAAGTTTATCGGCGGGCGGTGGGTGGAGCGAGGCCGCACCTGTGGGAAGTTTTCTGAGAGCAGGTTGACAACGAGCCCTGCCGCTGCCAACATCAATAACACTAATGGGAAAAGGATAAAGATAAGCATTAAATAACACACGTACGCCGGGCTTGCGACTGGGGAATCGGAATCCGTTCTCCGTCCAGAAGGGCCTACCAGGCGACGAGGGGCAGTGCTGGCAATTATATATGTATAACGTTTTCTTTATTGTTTCATACTAGTATTGTCCTATGTTAGTGATATTTAAAAAATTGTGATACTGCTGTTATTAATTTAAAGACCGATTTCTTGGAATTGGAATTTCGTTAAACATATAAAGATTAAAAGAAAAACGCTCCAAACATAGACAACAAAGTTTTTAAATAAAACATATAAGCTTTGTATTTGTAATTTTATGATATAAAGCAACGCCTTTAAATTATATGAATTAATAGAAATTTATAATTATAAAATGCAGTTTATTAAATCTTATAATGCCATTTATTAATTTCAGAAAATAAAAACCCAACAGATATTGATTTATAATATATTCAAAGACTTCAGTTATAAAGAACACAAAGGAAAACTATAATTGGGAAATGCCTTTTCCGACTTGGCTTAAAAATGGCTGAGGTATCACCTCAAGTGAGGTGGCTATGGTGGGTGGCGTGTGCCTCGCGGGCTGCGTACGTGGAGCTGTTAAGCGACACGTTCCACCTTCCCGTTTCCCCATTCGTACCCCCACCCCTCTGACCACCCCTCCATTTTGTTTGCTCTGCGCATTTTTCACATTTCGCGTTTCCGCTTCCGCTTGTTCGCCATTGTCGCCGTGACTGCTCCGCTCCGGCGAGAGAAAGAAATGTGTCACACACGTGAGCAATTTAAGGCCTTGGTCCCAGCTTCCTTTCGCCTCATTTCGATTGCAAACTTAATTTGGAAACTTGGCCTCGCGGCGTGTAAATATGCGTTCAGGATGTGAAATTTATGGAAGCTCTTCGGGGCCAGGGGATATGCAAATTTTTGGAGCAGCTCGTGAGCATTGATTTCTCTTGTCTCCCACTCGGTGGGTGAGTGATGCTGATGGGCTGAGGCACTAAATTTCACATCCCCAGAGGGCCCTTCATTATGATGCTGCCTAAAGCTTCAATGGTGGTATTTTTTCTTTATTTCTTTTTGAACAGCGAAATTATTAAGATGGTGACTGAACTACAGGTAAAGATATATGTATATTTCTTTATTTATTTAGTCAATATTCTCTGTGATAAAACTAAGAATCTATATTCTTGGTAAACGATAATTTTCTAAATGGCCAAGAACGCTGTCGTAGAGCAGCGTGCGCACATCCTTTGAGATCGTGAAGTCAAAGTGGGCAAAGCCGTCCGCCTGGACCTTCCTGCTCTCGATGACATTCGGCAGCTTTGACTCTAAATGACCCACATCAGAGTCGGCTCCCAGCCAGTCGCCGGCGCTGTGATGAATCACGACCTTGGCTTTCGCCAGCGATAGGTTGTAGCTGGGCGGTTCGACACTATTATACCGGAGGCGATTCAGGATTCGGCCATGGTCAAACGAATGGAAGTTGAGTTTACCATTCATCTGGGCGTAGTGATAAATCTGCTTAGCGGAGGTGCCCTGCGAGGCGTGAGCCGCCACGATGGGGGTGAGGGACTGCAAGGGAGTGCCCGTCAAGTGGCAGTTCAGAACTATAAAGAGGATACCTGGATATCTACCTCATTGAAGTGCTTCCAGTCAAAGCCACAGAGCACAAAGTCAAAGATGGCGCAGATGCGGCTGGCCATTTCCGAGGTGGTGCAGATGTGCTCACGGAATTGCTTAATCAGTCTCGTCTTCGACGAGATCTCGTAGCCGCCAAATAGGTTCACGAGCATCTTAATAATGATGTGACAGAGTTTGAAGAAAGGAAGTGAAAAATAACAAAATCATTTTTCCTCACTCACCGAAAACTTGCCCTTGAACATTCCCAGGAACTTAAGCACCGGACTGTGGTTTTCCTGCAGATACACAGTTGGCGCCAGGGCCTGCATGAGGTTCACCTTGGAAGCATAATCTGACCTCTCACTGCACATCACGAAGAAGGCGGTGGAGCCCTGGGAGTGGCCGATATATTGGATCTTCGACTTGCGAGTGATTTGCAGGATCAAATCAATTCCCGCTGGCAAGTCGAACTTGCCGATTTCGTGGAATGAAAAGTCCCAGTATTCCCGCTCGCTCAGATCCTTCTTCTGGTGATCTCGGGAGTAGATGTTGCCCCTGGTGTTGAGCATCCAAACGTCATAGCCCTTCCGGTATAATATGTATGCCAGTCCATTTTGCGGTCCGAATTGAACCCAAGAAGCCGAGCTGGACATCAATCCATGGACGAGGAGTACGGGCGGAGCTCCGGGCCGTGGAATGCGGTGAACGCTGAGCTTGTAGCCGTCTTCAGTGTGTACGTAGTGGGTCTCTGATGGGTAGCCGTACTTCTCGATCAAAGAGAACTATCGGGATTGGTATTATAATATGAGCTTTCGGTAGTTTATATATCCTACATATCCTTTTTACCGTTTGAAGCTTGGAATCGACTTTGATGTCCAATGTCGTCAAAAAAGGCGGAGGATTGTCTATTTCATACTGATTTTTGTCCAATTTTGGCCGAGACAGGGAGCCATCGGATTGGCCTGAGATTTCGACAGTTTGATTTTGAGATGTAGACTGCGATTCTGATTGGTCTGAGCTTGTTAGAGTTTGATTTTGTGTTTGAGCCTGTGACAGAGAGCCTTGTAATGCGTCTGAGCCTTGTATAGTCTGATTTTGAGTTTGGGACTGTGAGATAGAGCTATTTGACTGGCCGAAACCTTCTACAGTTTGATTTTGCGACTGAGAAAGAATGTTATTTGATTCATTTAAAATGTTAACAGCCTGATTTTGTGTTTGGGACTGTGACATAGAGTTATTTAATTGGCCGAAACCTTCTACAGTTTGATTTTGCAACTGAGACTGAGGAAGAATGTTATTTGATTCATTTAAAATGTTAACAGCCTGATTTTGTGTTTGGGACTGTGAGATAGAGTTATTTAATTGGCCGAAACCTTCTACAGTTTGATTTTGCAACTGAGACTGAGGAAGAATGTTATTTGATTCATTTAAAATGTTAACAGCCTGATTTTGTGTTTGGGACTGTGACATAGAGTTATTTAATTGGCCGAAACCTTCTACAGTTTGATTTTGCAACTGAGACTGAGGAAGAATGTTATTTGATTCATTTAAAATGTTAACAGCCTGATTTTGTGTTTGGGACTGTGACATAGAGTTATTTAATTGGCCGAAACCTTCTACAGTTTGATTTTGCAACTGAGACTGAGGAAGAATGTTATTTGATTCATTTAAAATGTTAACAGCCTGATTTTGTGTTTGGGACTGTGAGATAGAGCTATTTGACTGGCCGAAACCTTCTACAGTTTGATTTTGCAACTGAGACTGAGGAAGACTGTTATTTGATTCATTTAAAATGTTAACAGCCTGATTTTGTGTTTGGGTCTGTGAGATAGAGTTATTTAATTGGCCGAAACCTTCTACAGTTTGATTTTGCAACTGAGACTGAGGAAATATGTTATTTGATTCATTTAAAATGTGAACAGCCTGATTTTGTGTTTGGGACTGTGAGATAGAGCTATTTGACTGGCCGAAACCTTCTACAGTTTGATTTTGCAACTGAGACTGAGGAAAAATGTTATTTGATTCATTTAAAATGTGAACAGCCTGATTTTGTGTTTGGGACTGTGAGATAGAGCTATTTGACTGGCCGAAACCTTCTACAGTTTGATTTTGCAACTGAGACTGAGGAAGACTGTTATTTGATTCATTTAAAATGTTAACAGCCTGATTTTGTGTTTGGGTCTGTGAGATAGAGTTATTTAATTGGCCGAAACCTTCTACAGTTTGATTTTGCGACTGAGAAAGAATGTTATTCGATTGATTTAAAATGTTCACAGTTTGATTTTGCAACTGAGACTGAGAAAGAATGTTATTTGATTGATTTAAAATGTTCAAAATTTTATTTTGTAACTGAGACTGGGAAAGAATGTTATTTAATTGCCCTGAGCTTTGTACAGTTTGATTTTGTGGTGACTTATCTTCTCGTAATTGTGAGCTATCTAAATGTAAATTTGACAAAGTATCTGAGACAGACTGAATATCATGTATTTGGGCAGTTATTGTTTCTATTTGCGACTCCAACTGGGCGAGAGTGCTAAGTGATTGCACAACACGATCTTCATCACTCAGATTTTGCGACTCTGAATTTTGCAGTTCAATTGGTACTTGGTCTGAGCTATAAATGGCTTGAGTTAGCTTCAGGTACAATGGAGATTGGCTTGGTGGAACACGGATAAGCCATATTGGAGACTTTGGTTGGGATTGTACCCCAGTTAGTAGCTGAAAAATATCATCTAACTCGTACTGAGGTCTTGTCTGCGCCTTGGACTTTGAGCATGGTAGTTCTATTTGCAGTTTTAGGTTTAGTTGTACCGGAACGGATTCATCCTGCGCTGAATGTGCCTTCAGTTGATTTTGTACTTCAAATAGCGACGGCAACTGGGATTCCGTATCAGCAGATTGCTGATTCTGAAGAGCAAGCTCAAGGTCCTGATGCAAAGTCATCACATTTTATCCTTGCTTGATTTTTGATGTAATACAATACCTTAGAGTCGAGCACTTTTATCCATTGTCCTTTATTTAAAGCAAGGCTATCGCAGTCTGCTAGAGATCCAATAGCAAGTAAAATTAGTAGCATCGAACATGAAACGACTGCCATCTTGATCTTCAACTCAATTTCGGGGTAAATTCGCTGCCTCTTTTATAGGTTTGACACTAATTTATCGTGAAATTATAAAGTTCACGCTTAAATGTGAATGCCTTGGCGAAAGTAATGCAATCATTATATATATGAGTGTTGCGTCAGAAGCGGAAAGATTTGCCAAAAGGTTACGTTGGCAAACAACCTTGAAAAGGGTAATTTTTTAACAATTAAATATGTATATCACATGTTACTTTATTTTTCTGGCGAACGTGATAATAATTTCTAACATTATAATTATAATACTTTGTTTAACATTTCTTTCCACCAATTGTAATGAATTGTAAGAAACACCACTTTGTATTAACATAATGCTAAATTGAAAGAACAAGAGTTAAATTTGTAAACATAAATGTATTTGTAGATTTTATTTTTTAAAACTATTATATTTGAAAATGGCCTGAGGATTACTTCTCTGATTTATCACAGGTAGATGTCAGATCAGCTCCTGCTTTACAAGCTGGAAACACCTTAAATTCTCCTTTACCAGCTGCATCTACCTCAACCCTCCCACCATCACAACGCTCAGCAGTTTGCCTACATTGACCAAAGCCAAAGAAATATTGAAGTTCATTTTGCTGTATGTTAAATTCAAAGGAGATCAAGTAAGATCCAACGAGCAGCAACAATGCATGTTAATGGCTTGAACTTTAACAGAGCTTGCAAGACAACGCCACAGAATATGTTATTTAACAGTAAGATCCACATTCTGTGGCGTTGTCCTGCAAGCTCTGTTAAAGTTCAAGCCATTAACATGCATTGTTGCTGCTCGTTGGATCTTACTGTTAAATAACATATTCTGTGGCGTTGTCTTGCAAGCTCTGTTAAAGTTCAAGCCATTAACATGCATTGTTGCTGCTCGTTGGATCTTACTGTTAAATAACATATTCTGTGGCGTTGTCTTGCAAGCTCTGTTAAAGTTCAAGCCATTAACATGCATTGTTGCTGCTCGTTGGATCTTACTGTTAAATAACATATTCTGTGGCGTTGTCTTGCAAGCTCTTTTAAAGTTCAAGCCATTAACATGCATTGTTGCTGCTCGTTGGATCTTACTGTTAAATAACATATTCTGTGGCGTTGTCTTGCAAGCTCTGTTAAAATTCAAGCCATTAACATGCATTGTTGCTGCTCGTTGGATCTTACTGTTAAATAACATATTTCTGGAATTAAAAATATTGCATTTTCACCTAAAAAATTGGGATAAAATGAAAAATTATTTCACAAGAAAATTATAGATTATGAATGCCCACTTCCAAACACATTAAAAAAAGAGTTTTTTATAGATTTAGTTTCATAGACAAAAGTCCTTAATTGGACATGTTTTTATTAAATCAATCAAACAATCTATTTTTGCAACTGCGAATGTGATTGCGACTGCGTCTTCGCCTGTGGATATTAATAGTGCGATGACGAGGATGACGAATCCTAATACGACGATTTCTGCTTTAGCTCTGGATCATAATAATTCGACGATTTCTGTTTTAGCTTTTGATCATACGACGATTTCGGCTTTGCCTCTTGGTCATAATAATACGACGATTTCTGTTTTAGCTCTGGATCATAATAATATGACGATTTCGGCTTTGCCTCTTGGTCATAATAATACGACGATTTCTGTTTTAGCTCTGGATCATAATAATACGACGATTTCTGCTTTAGCTTTTGATCATACGACGATTTCGGCTTTGCCTCTTGGTCATAATAATACGACGATTTCTGTTTTAGCTCTGGATCATAATAATACGACGATTTCTGCTTCAGCTTTTGATCATACGACGATTTCGGCTTTGCCTCTTGATCATAATAATACGACGATTTCTGCTTTAGCTCTGGATCATAATAATACGACGATTTCGGCTTTGCCTCTTGGCCATAATAATACGACGATTTCTGTTTTAGCTCTGGATCATAATAATACGACGATTTCTGTTTTAGCTCTGGATCATAATAATACGACGATTTCGGCTTTGCCTCTTGGTCATAATAATACGACGATTTCTGCTTTAGCTCTTGATCATACGACGAAGATGAATAGGGCGATTTGGGCTTTGACAGTGAGCCCGACGATAAGGCCAAGGGCGAAAGCGACTCCAACCTCGGCTGCTTTGGGGAGAGCAGAAATATTAACTAACAAATTAACAATGTTATTGAACTCAGCTCACTTACAGATTTCTCTTGGTTCGATGTCTGCAGTGACAACAGTCTCCTGCCTTGTTCTTGTCTCAACCTAACTAAGTTTTGCAGCAACAGGAGTTGGACCTTTTCACCTACTAGCTTCAGCTGGGTGTTAGTCTTAATTAAAGCATCAATTTCTGAAAGTAACGCTTTCTGGTCCTGTTTTTGTTGCTCGTTTTTTTTTAATTCTTTTTGCAGCAGCAATTGAGAACGTAATAATTGTAGTAAGAAATTTATGCCAGCAGGAATTTTGTCTTCAATTCCAGCTGGAACTGGACTTGTGCAGGGTTTTTGAGCAGCACAAGGACCAATGATAATTCGTTCGGGAACTTGACCCGTTTCCACGGACTGTTCATTTAACTCATCCACGGATTGCACGTCAATTCGTACCTGTTGTCGGAAGAGATTCAGTAGTTAGTCTTCTCTTAGCTGATAAAAAACTCCGCACGTATGTACCTCGGCAGCCACGGCCCCAATCGCCAAGAGCGTAAAAAGAGCAGAACACCAAAAAACTTTCATCTTGGCCAAGAGATTATTTTGATTGGCCAACTTAAACTCTTTATATACCCCACATATTAATTTGCCGCGAAATTGAAAACAATATGCTTAAAACTGATTGCCGTAGATAATCCTATTTGTAAGAGTTTGTTATATAATAATCGCAATAATTTCCAAGGTTTAAAATCAAATGACCCTGAAATAACTCTTGAAATACATATGTAAGCACAATATATAAGAAATAGGTGCCTAGGGAATATAGGCAAAAACACACAATTTTCAAATTTAGGATCAAGGCAGGAACTCTTCCATCGAATAAATGGGTTAAATGCTATTTAGTTTAGTATTGGGAATAAATTATTCTTTAAATTCTTTAATATTTCCGGATCTACAATCTCTCTATATAAAATATATTAATAAAACAAAACAATAAATGTCCTTCGTGAAATATTTCAGAATGTAGAATTGAATAAAACTATAAAGGGCATTTTTTAATATTACACGGAAATGTGACACAGAAAAAAACTGTTTTCATTTCATAATCTCTTAAAATTATATTTATTAAAAATTTCTAAAGGATTTAAATTTTCTAAATTACCTTTCTAGAAACTGTAGACCAAAACATCATGGAAACATTCATAAATCCAAAGACAGAAATGTATTATTCTGAGTTAGAATGTAATGCATATAATATTATATTATAAGAAATATATATATATATATATTATATACATTTTTGATGTTTCATAACTTAGGGACATTGCTCAATAACACAATATATACACCGAAGCCACCAAGATGAAAGGATGCGGGGGGAGCGGAACCTAAATCCTCCGCCATTAGAACATCGACAAACAGCGCCATGATAAGTTAAACTACTTGATGTTTCGGGTATATAAATGCTTTAATTGCTTGAAATATTTTATCTTTATATATATATATATATATAATATATATATATAAATGCTTTTGACCATAGTTTACAGTTTAAAATTATTTCTGAATTCGCATTCTTCTTCCATTATAAAATATATTAACTATATATTATATATATTCTTGATGTTTCGTAGCTTAGCGAAGCCTCCAAGATGAAAGGATGATGGGAGCGGAAACTAAATCCTCTGCCATTAGAACATCGACAAACAGCGCCACGATAAGTTAAACCACTTGATGTTTCGGGTATATAAATGCTTTAATTGCTTTAAATATTTTATCTTGACATATTTATATATATAAAAAATGTATTTGATTTTAATCTTTGACATCGAATCGGCACCCTCTGTTCTAGTTTTTCATTGACACAGAAAAAGAGTATATTACTAGAATTATCCCAGAATTATCCTAAATAAATAATAAAAACACTGACAGTTTTTAGATATATATTTTATTATTTTGACCATAGTTTACAGTTTAAAATTATTTCTGAATTCGCATTCTTCTTCCATTATAAAATATATTAAGTATATATTATATATATTCTTGATGTTTTGTAGCTTAGGGACCATGCACAATATCACAATATATACACCGAAGCCTCCAAGATGAAGGGATGAGGGGGAGCGGCACCCAAATCCTCCGCCATTAGAACATCGACAAACAGCGCCATGATAATTTAAACCACTTAATGTTTCGGGTATATAAATGCTTTAATTGCTTTAAATATTTTATCTTGACATATTTATATACATAAAAAATGTATTTGTATCGAATCGGCCGCTTCTGTTCTAGTTTTTCATTGACACAGAAAAAGGGTTAATTAATAGAATTATCCTAAATAAATAATAAAAACACTGACAGTTTTTAGATATATATTTTATTATTTTGACCATAGTTTACAGTTTAAAATTATTTCTGAATTCGCATTCTTCTTCCATTATAAAATATATTAAGTATATATTATATATATTCTTGATGTTTTGTAGCTTA
>VNJN01006110.1:0-12849 GCA_008042485.1 Drosophila mayri | reverse complement strand
ACTACTGTTGAATCAGTCCAGAAATACCCAGGTGCCTTGTCTTCAGACATGCGTAAATCCTTTCTGACTCTGTGGGTTAGTTCAGCTCCCAAAACCGCGGCACATAGCTCTAGCCGCGGTAACGTCTCCTTCGCTGACGGCGCAACTCTTGATTTTGAGCACAGCAAACGAACGGATAATTTATTATTTTTGTATGTCGCTCGTACATATACTGCTGCTCCATATGCCCGTTCTGAAGCGTCGACAAACGTGTGCAATTCATGTGTAACAGGCATCTGTCCATCGAATATGTGCCTCGGAATTTGCATGTTGTTTAGCGCTTGCAGATCAGCGCGATACTTTTTCCACTCAGCCTGAAGGTGCTGAGGAAGCTCGTCATCCCAGCCCATCTTTAATTCCCACAGGGTCTGCATGAACATTTTTGCTTTGACCACCACGGGGGCAAATAACCCTAGCGGATCAAATATTTGCGATGATTCGGAGCTGACCACTCGTTTGGTGATAGTTGACGCTTCACATTTTTGGGATCGTCCACATAATTGTACCTTTTATTGCATTTATTTATTTATTTATTCATTTCATTCTCTTAAATTTAACAAATTGAAATATATTTATTTATTTATTATTGTATAGCTATACTTAGTGTTGTTTAGATTTTATCTAGGTCATTAGCGCGACTCATGTACATCTTTTTTAAACATTTATTGTGTAACTTGTACATTTTGTAAAACAAATTTGCGCACTTAATAACAACCATGATAATTAACAATGTGTGTATATAGTCTAGGTTTGCATTTATGGGCTCTACTTTATTAATTACATTGGCAGTGAAGTCCACTGTCTTAACGTCAACTACTCCCATTTTTAATGTATTTGTTTCTTGTATGTCAATAATCAATTTACTTGTTTTCTGTTCTAAACAATTATATGTTTCTCCTGAGAACTTATTTATCGCGTTACAACATCACATTACTTTTCATATCTTTGATTAATTTTTACAGGTTTCCTACCTATATTTTCGCATAGCTTTACAGGCTATACTTCTAATCGGGCAGAGTACGTTCTGCTCAATTTTATAATTTAATTTTTTTTATATATAGATATATGTAATATTAATATTCTGCTTGGGCATCCCGTCTTCTGCGTCAGCTGGTCGTCGCCAGTTGGCTACGCTGACGCTCCTTCGATGGCGTAAGGGGCGGCCTGCCCCTCACACTTGTTGCTGCTGCTGCTGCTGTCCGAAACCTTTGGGCTCAGGCGGTGCCGGTGCCGGTCTTCGCACAGGTTGATATGCAGGTTGATATGCAGAATGGGCTGTCCAGGAGCCCCGGGCAGTTTTTTTTGGCACTCCTTCTTCCTTCTTGGTAGTGGCTGCGGAGGTGAAGGTGTTAATTTATGGGTATTTAACTTCTTATCTACTGAGTGAGCTGGACCTTTTGGCTTTTTCTCAGAAAGACTTGTTTTGAGAAAATCAAGTTCTTCTTGAAGCTTTTGGGCTGTTGCCCAGGGGGGTTGAGGTTGGTTCGTGAATAGTAGCCACTTAATGTGTGCTATTCTTTTATTTATTTTAGTTTTCACGCCCCCGCGCTTCGCCATTTTCCATCTCTACGCACTCAGTTTTTTATTTTCTGCCTCCAGCTTAGTCCAATTAGTTGTCGTTTATCCTCCTTGATGTTGTCCAGTTATCCTAGTCCAGTGAGTTTTTATTCCATCGTCAGGATTGCCGGGCTCTTCGTCACGGTCGCCATGATGTAGAGGGATGTAAGCCAAGGAATTCAACAGTTTCTTAGTTTAGTTTGAATTCAGATTTATTTATTTTTGGTTGGTCAAGAGCAGAGAGCGTGCTGCTCAGACGGATTCTTCATAAGTGATTTTACATAGTTCCATAAGTTTAAATTAAGGCTAGGTTCCATCGCTGCGCTGCCCGCAGACGGCGGCAGAGCGACGGCTTATAGATATGCTTATGTAAATGGTCTGTGCATTCCTAAGCGGACGCGCGAGGGTAAATGCTCATGTGGTCAGCTCGTGTTACAAATGTGCATGCGCTGGCTCTTTCATATGCCGGCTTGATTTTTATGACCGGGAATTTGGAGGAATGTTTACATTGCAACAATTAGTTACAGTACACATTCTTTAAGTCTTGATAACACAGTGAGAATTCAATATGTGCTTATTACAAAGCACTACAGAACAAAATAAGCAGCTATTTCTTGGGCAATAATTCATTATACCTCATATATATATGGCACACACTTCACTGTCAAAACAGACCACAGATCACTTACCTATTTATTTTTAATTTTAAATCCCAGTACCAAACTAACACTAAAGAGTCTTGAATTAAAGGAGTATAATTCTACGGTAGAGTATCTAAAGGGTACGGATAATAATGTAGCCGATGCGCTATCAAGAATATCCATCACTGACTTGAAAAATATACAATCAAACAATACAATTCTGAAAGTCACTACCGGAACCGTGGGAAAATATCTTTGAACATGTTTCAATTGACAATTTTAAAATTATGGGCAATAGTATATTGAAATCCTTAAGAGTAGCGCTACTCATTCCGGCGACCGTAATAAAATAAAGAAAAGAAAAAGTAGCTATATTGTCTACATTCCATGATGATCCAATTCAAGGTGGTCATGCAGGCATTACAAAAACCTTGACCAAAGTCCAAAATATGTTTAAAGACATAAAAGAGTACATAAGGAAATACTATTAATACCAAAAGTCGAAAACGACTAAACATACTAACCCCCCATTAACTATAACCGAAACTCCACAACGAGCTTTTGATAGAGTAATTGTAGATACTATTGGTCCACTACCAAAATCCAATAATGGAAATGAATACGCAGTAACCCTCATCTGCGATTTAACTAAATACCGAGTAGCTATACCAATACCAAATAAGAGTGCATATACAGTAGCTAAAGCTATGTTTGAAGATTTTAATTTAAAATACGGTCCAATGAAGACGTTCATTACAGACATGGGAACGGAATATAAAAATTCAATTATTGAAGATCTATGTAAATATTTAAATATTAAAAACTAAACTTTCACTGCACGTCACCACCAGACTGTAGGTACTCTCAATGTGTTCATACATCTCAGTTGACAAAACAGATTAGGATGTTTGGCTACGATATTTCGTGTATTGCTTTAATACGAATCCCTCTGTGGCACATGACTGTTGTCCATATGAGCTAGTTTTCGGTAAAATTTTAAATTTACCGAATCAGATTGATAGCATATATAACATGTATGTGCATATACGCTCCAGACTAAGTGAGCATAGCTATATACTTCAGAATACATAGCCGTTTCTCCGCTGCCGATGGCAACAACGGCTGCTCTGACCCCAATTCAATTGTAAAACTAAACAAATGAATAATAATGAACGAAGAACTAAAACTCAAACTGATTGAATTGGAGGACTTCGGGTGAAACATTGGTGGAGGTGTAAACCTATTACAGTCTTCTGAAATCGCATTGGTAGCCGCGGCGGGGCGTACCCAGCAGCACCCTCGGCATCCGCATACAATTCCTCATCCTGGGCTGGAGAACCCTTTGACCTAAGCTCGTAAGCATGCCTTTTATCTGGGCCGCCAGTTAAGGGCATCGACCTTCCGCAGTATCCTGTAGGATTTTCCTTGGAAAACCCAAGGATCTGCACTATTACATATTAACACTAAAAACAAAATACTTTACATTAATAAAAACAAATAACATGTATGCCTATCTTCTATATCACAGTTGTATCACAATACTCTTATCACGTGCTTCCTGTACGGATCTGTGGCCCAAGGGATGCAAACCACCTTGCCACAGCATAATCACTGCGAACTGTGCCCGGGAGCAATTGTCCGCCTTCCCGCGGATCAAGCCTCGCGTCCTGTCTGAGAAGGAAAAACAAAAAGTATACTACAAATTCAAACACCTAAGCCTTGTAGACCAGTCCCCAGGTCCTCGGTGCAATTGCAAGCCGTAAAATAGGCCTCGCAAGCCACCAAACGCGAGTGCTGGATGACACAGGCCGTGGTCCGACGAGACGTCGTTATCCTGCTATCCTTATTTGTTTTTTAAATTAGGCGACATATTGTCTCCGGCGGACCGGAACGTAATCCAGGCGGTCTGGCGACCGGCTCATCTCCCCAGGTAACGAAAATACAAGGAAAACGGTCATGCCCTAACATGATCGTCTACGTCTTCCTTTATGGCCTCGGACCCTGCCAGAGCTCCGGCTTAGAAACCGTTGATTTTCTGGTGCAACGGCCGAGGCAAAGTGTAAAAGCCCTTTCTCCCCAATTCCCGTCTTAACCGGTTCGCTCCCAGTCTACCTCACTCTTCCCTCTGGCCCAACCCTATCCAACCCTAATCGACATATCAATTGTCATTCTAGCCCACTCCGACTGGAAATGCAACAAGCAGCCAAATTAAGCACCAAATAAGGTTAGATTACGTTAGTCCGGGCCGCCCTCATGGGGCCACGCAAGGCCAGTATGGCCTTGAATGGACCTTGAGCGGCCAGTACATTTTTGGAGCAGACTTCAGACGATTGCATGGATTTGATCGCCGTTTGACTGTCTACGACCAAGTTTACCGCCGCATGTGGGCGGTCTATTCTCTGCGCAAACTCAGCCGCCTTCCTGATGGCAAAGACTTCCGCCTGGAATATGCTGCATTGGCTTAGTAGCTTATACGACAGCCTTGTCTCAGGGTCTGTGCAGTATATGCCCGCTCCTACTACTCCTTTCATCTTGGAGCCGCCAGTGTATATGTTGAGGTATCGAGTGCGGTCAGTCTTCCGGTCCCATGAGTGTTGTTATTTTAGCATCCGGTTAGGTTCTGGAAATCATGTAGTCATTTAAACTGCTCATGTCTCGGCCAATTGAACTATGCCCGAATTCTTGTGGCGACATATTTCCTGATGTTACTAGGCGTTATACGGTCTATCCTGCAGTCAATTATGCATAAATATATAGAGGATTCGATACCGAGTATGACCTTGAGTGCTTTTGTAGGGCTTGACCTCAGGGCCTCCAGAGCAGTGCCTGCCGCTGGGTTCTTTCCATAAGCTTGATATAAGTTTTCTTTTTCGTGGCTTGCCACCACACTAAGACCCCTTGTGCAACTGAGCATCTTCTTAGATGCATAAAGTGCTATTTTGGCCTTTTTCACCCTCTCTAGTACATTATGTTTCCATGCCAGCTTACTGTCTAGGTCAGTGCCGAGGTATTTGACTTATGTTTTCGGGGTCAGCCTGGTTGCATTAATTGTTGGGGAGATCCATAGCGGTACCTTGTATACCTTGGTAAAGAGAATGAGGTCCGTATTATCCGCGTTGATACTGAGTCCTACCTTGTCCGTCCACTCTCATGTCTCCCTGAGCGTTGATTCCATTATTGAAATGAGAGTCAATGGATAGGCATAGGCTGTTATCTTTGGGGCGTTCCATAGGAGGGACGATGGGACTCCACCATGTGGTGCGCCTCTGGGCGCTCCTTTCACCATGGTAGCAGTGCCCAAATCAGATTGTACCCGCCTGCAATTTAGCAGTTTACGAACTCAGAAGTTGATGGCGGTTTGTGTTCCGGTCGGCCCATTATTGCGTCTGTACTAACGTTGTTGAAGTGAAATATTCAGCTTCTTAAATTCAAATGAAGTCCATGATTTCCCAGTTTTTAAAAAAATCTTCGAAGTTTAGTTATAAGTCTTGCGTTTATTTTATTTAATTAGAGCGGCGATGGTGCCGCTCCAACGATCGAAGTGTCTCTGATTTTACAATATTCTTTAAGTCTATTTAAGGGCTAAGTCTCGTAGCTGCAATGCTCGCAGGTAGCGACAGAAAGACGGCTGTATATCTATATACTTATGTATACAGAAATGTACTTATATACGTTGCTATGCGCTCTCAAGTGGAGGCGCGAGGGGTATGCACAATTTGGCCGACGCTAGCACTTTCTGTGTGCGGGCTAAGCCATAGCGATCGGTTTATATTTCGGCCACTTAGGGTTTATGATCAGGACATTGAAATATGTAAACACTGCAACAAAGTATTACAGTGCATACCCTTTAAGTACTTTCGGTACAGTGGGTATTCAATATATGTGCATACTACATCTCCCTCCTTTTGAAAAATAACGTAATATAATGAAGTTATTTTTATAATAAAACATTTTAATTAATACATCAAAGAAAATGAATTTATTAAAAGAATATGTGTATTTATTTATATACGTATGTGTGTCTATGTATGGGCATACTAAGTGCAATTTATGATGTTCAGTCACGGCAGCATTACTCATAAGCAATATCATTTAGAATTAGACATAATAATTCTTCAGTCACAGCCACATGCATTTGTCGTTAATAAAGTATCAGTTACCAGGTCAAGCGAATATGCATAACTGGCGGACAACAAAATAGAGCAATAAGTGTCAGGTCATATAGCTGGCAATAACCAACATACACAGTAGCAATAAGTGTCAGGTCATATATCTGACAATAACCCACATACACAATAACCCACATTCACAGTAACCCACATTATTTTGTTATACGATATTTGTTACCATAAACATTTTGTACCTATATATACTGTTAAGTTTTCATTAATAAAGTCAGTAAGAGTTCTACCTCAACCAAGAGCTTTTATTCATGCCCGACACCATCGCCGTGTCTTTATGCCCGACACCATCATCGCCGTGTCTTTATAAAGTAAAATTTTATAAAGATTTTCAATCTATCCTTATGAACTGTTTGTTTCTTATGCATATTATTTGTTATTAGTATGTTATCCATATCTCCTATTTCCCTTACTATATACGAACCTGTATATTTAGGATCTAACTTATGACCTGTCTCGTTTTTTAATAAAACTTGGTCACCTACTGATATATCTATATCCCTTACTTTATGATCATATAGTAGTTTATTTCTATTCTTATTTGCTTCTAACATAACTCTAGCTCTTTTATAGGCTACTTCTAATCTATACTTACTCTCCTTAGCATAGTCATCTATATTATATAGTGCTTCTACATTATATATGGTATTAAAATGTTTCGGTAAATTACTTGTTTTACCGAATACTAGCTCATATGGACAATAAGTATGTGCCATAGAGGAGCCCGTGTTGAAACAAAAGATAAAATACTGAAGCCATACGTCCCAATCAGTTTTATCAACCGAGATGTAAGATCGTACATACTCATTGAAAGTTCTATGACTTCTTTCTATTGTTCCAACTGTTTGGTGGCAGTGTACTGTGGATGTAATATTTTTAATATTTAAATATTTGCACAAATCGTCTATAATTGAATTCTTATATTCTGTTGCCATGTCCGTAATGAACTTCTGCATTGGACCGTAAAGGATTCAAATATTGCTTTAGCGACAGTATTAGCATTTTTATTCGGAACAGGTATGGCAATACTTAGTTAAATCACATATTAAAGTGACTGGATACTCTTTGCCATTTTCTGATTTTGGCAGTGGACCAATAGTGTCCACTATCACTCTGTCGAAAGCATTTATTGGTGTGTCTGTAATTGTTAAAGGCGTCTTTGTGTGTTTAGTTATTTTGGCTTTCTGGCATTTTTGACATTTTTTTACGAACTCACCTATATCTTTAGACATGCTTTTCAGGTAATAATGTCTTTTTACTTTGGCAAAAGTTTTTGATATGCCAGTATGACCTAGTTGAATTGGATCATCGTGAAGTGTAGACAATTGCTTCTATTTTTTAAAATTTGTTATTAGGGTCACCGGGTTGGGTAGCGCTACTCTTAATGTTTTCAAGATTTTATTGCCCATTAATTTCAAAGATATTTTCCCACGATGCCACTTTGAGTTGGCTGATTTTATGTATACCGGCTTGCATTTCAAGCCTTTGGAAAAATGGATCTAATTCAATAACTCCATTAGTATATAAATCGCTAACATCATACCTTGCAGTAATTTTTCTGCCTTGTTTAAATAAACATGACGTATCTTTTATCTGCAAGGTCACTACTTTACGTACTTCATCATTGTATATGACGTCGTATACCTTGGGCTTAGAAGCTTTATTTAAAGATTGCACTTGTTCTTGTTCTTCGATCGATCCTCAAATACCAACCAACCCTATCGTCTGTGACGCCCGTTGCGCGGGCGCACAAATTTAATTTATATTTTTCCCTATAAATAAACATCACTTAAACGTAAAATACCACGCTCTAATTTTTGTCTAGTATATAAGTAGCGATTTTCTTAGTAATAAGAAGTTAGCCTTTAAGTTAGCTATTTCCTAGCCGCTATCTTGAGTATATACCGTTTAGCTATAAGTACCGGACTGGGAAATACCAACCAACCCTATGGATAACCCGGCTGTTACGGTCTCACCAAAAGCTTAAGATCGCCGTTATGTTTTGCGGGCCCCGTTATTTGAGTTGTTTACAAACAACTATAAAAGGGCAGCACGTGCCGGCAGAAGCTCTCTTTTATCTCATCAAATCGCCCGACCTACACGTGCCGCCCTCGCCACGGAAAACCAGTCCGACACACGATTTGCCCGACTCGCTGCGTACAGTACCGCCGCGCCACTGTCACCAGCCCCCGCCAAGTCCGTTGCCGCCAGCGTTAGCCGCTCAAATCAGCGCAACAACGCCAGTACCCGTGACCCCGAAACGCCGCCACCTGCCAGTGCTCCCAGCAGTGCCCGCGACTGCGCCTCCAGCCAGCAGCCCGTCCGCGTCCGCGCGCCGCCCACCTGTCATGTGCGCAGCCGCAACGCCGGAGGTACCCACCGCCAGTGCGCCGACGCACAACCCAGTCGGACTTTTCTGTAGGAAATCTACATGATTTTCCAACCGAAAAGCTCATGGGGTTGTACCCTACCGTCCATGTAGAGTTCTCATTTGCTTTTATACATGGGCGGCCGGGGTAATTCATGATGCCGACGTCGCTGCTCGTCTCGCTGTGAAATTCACGTGCAACGTTCATGGGGGTAATTCATGGGGAAATTCCGGTTTTCACCGGAGCCGCCTCTTCCTCGCACGTCGCACGTGCCGACGAGCAGGCAAAAATTAGGTCATCCTAACCTCAAAAACAAAAACAGAACTCTACCGCTTTCCTACGTTTTCGCATTTTTATGGCCTATTTATTCTGCTTCCTTCCTCTGCTAGCCGCTTTCGTTTCCACCCTTCCATGCGTGGCCCGGCTTACCGTCGTGAGTACAACAAACATCGCGAGTGAAAAAATATTATTAATTTACCAACTAAATAACTGGGAAAAAATCTATCGGAAGCAAATCACAAACTAGATATAAATATCGGAAAATTATATATATCGTTTAAAAATTACAAACTAAAGATTAAGAACTGAAAACAAAATTATACATATCGTTTAAAAATTCCAAACTATATATAACTGAAAACTATATATATGTCGTTTAAGAATTACAAACTAAATTTAAATAACTGAAAAAAAAAATACAAAAAAATATTAAAATAATATAAAAAACGGAAAAAAAACTACACCGGGATACGAACAACGAGCACACAACACCCTCGAGGCTGCCACCCAACCGGCCCACTACACCAAAAACCAGGATCCCGAACCAACGAACGACCATGGACGGCGAACATCAGAACACCGGTGAGTCCGTTCCACGTAAAATTAAGAACCCAGGGGTTTCCGTACGCTGGATCTACCACCGGCTCAAGGGGGAACTCCTAGCCTTCGCGGCCGAATTTGGGTTTCCCTCAGAGGGAACTGTTGAGGAGCTGCGCCGAAGCTTCGCCGCCTTAGTACGGGACTCCGACCAGACCCAAGAGGTCTGGACCCGACTCGCGGACCTGGAACGACAATTCCCGGCCCGAACCGCGAGTCCAGCACCGTCGGGTGACGAAAAGATGACACAGAGACGTCTTTCTGTTCCCCGTGACCCTATCACGCCCACCGTCTCCCCCGCGGCCCGCGCACCGCGAACCCCGAAAAACGTTTACACGAGCACCACGCCTTCTGAAGCACCCCGGGCGGTGCCAGTAGAGCGTAGTCCCGAGAGACCACGACGGGACTTCGCGTGCGTTCCGGAACGAATCCGCAAGTGGGGGTTACAATACCCAAAGGAAGAACCCCGATACACCGAATCAAAACAGGAAGAACCCCGATTCGAAGAACCACCACCCGAGGAACCAACTCACAGAAAGGACAGCCACAGACGAGCAACGGGACACCAAACCGCCGATGGCAACCTGCCGTGGAACGAGATCCCGGAGGACTGCCCCACGGGAAACCCCTAGGAGGAGCCGGACGAGTCAGACCAGGAGGGAAAGGACGACCCCCGGATAGCCGCGTTCCTCATCGACGAGCAGGTCGACGCGCTACTCGAGCAGAACTGCATTGAGCTGTAACGCAGCCCCCATTGCGCCCCTCTGGTGCTTGTGCGGAAGACGACGGGCCAAAGGCGGATGTGTGTGGACCACCGGCATTTGAACGCGAAATCCGTGCCGGATGCGTACCCCCTACCGCGTATTAACCACATCCTGGAACGACTAAGGAACGCAAAATACATCTCCACGCTGGACCTTCGCAATGGGTACTGGCAGATCCCTATGGAACGGGAGAGTTGAGCATGCACGCCATTTACCGTGCCTGGGTGCGGTATCTTCCAATGGCGAGTCATGCCCTTCGGCCTACATTCGGCCCCAGCCACTTTCCAGCGCGCTCTGGACAGCGTAATAGGGCCAGAGCTGGACCCCTATGCATTCGCCTACCTCGACGATATCATCGTGGTGGGGTCCAGTCTGGAGGAACATATGTTCAACTTAGGCCGGGACTTCAATCGGCTCCGACGGGCCAATTTACGGATCAACCAGGAGAAGTTCTTCAAGAGGAAGATCGCCTATCTGGGCCACGTCATCAGAAATCGCGGCATCCATATGGACCCAGATAAGGTGGCCGCGGTTAACCCCCCGACCAATCTAAAGGAACTCTGGCGCTGCCTCGGTATGGCATCGTGGTACCACAGGTTCGTTCCCAACTTCGCGGCGGTCGTGCAACCAATGACGAACCTGCCCCGGAAGAACCAGCGGTGGAGATGGGAGCCGGAGCAACAAGAATCCTTCGATCTGCTTTAGAGGCTCTTGACGGACGCGCCGGTGTTAGCGTGTCCGGACTTCTCGTCAAAGATGACGCTACAGACGGACGCCAGCAACTAGGGGCTGGGCGGGGTACTCACCCAGGAAGTTGAGGGAAAAGAACGGGTCCTCGCCTACGTCAGCCAGAAGCTCGACGCGGCGGAGCTACATTACTCTCCTACGGAGAAGGAGTGCCTAGCCATCGTCTGGGGAATCCGGAAGCTCCGCTGCTACCTCGAGGGGTACCGGTTCGACGTCATCACGGACCATCTGGCCCTAAAATGGCTGGATCACATCGAGAATCCGACTGGACGGATAGCCCGGTGGGCCCTGGAACTCCAGGAGTACCAGTTCGACGTCCACTATCGGCGGGGAAATTACAAAGTGGTTGCCGACGCACTTTCCCGGCAACCTCTGGAACATGTGCAGCGTCTAGATACGGAGAAATGGCTACTGCACAAACTGGCCGACGTCCGGAACGATCCCCGGATTACTTTGCCGAAAACGGCGAGCTATATCGGCACCTCGGACACCGCCCAGACGACCAGGACTACGTTCCGTAGAAGCTCTGCGTTGCGGCCGAGAACCGGGCGAAAATTCTCCAGGAGTGCCACGACGCTTCTGCGGCGGTTCATCTGGGAGTTCGCAAAACCATCTTGCGAATCTCCCAGAAGTACTACTGGCCGGACATGTTTCGGGACGTCAAGAAGCATGTTCGTCAGTGCGTTCCCTGCCAGAAATACAAAGCCGAACAAAGACAACAGGCGGGCCGCATGCCGACCCGACAGGTAGACGAACCTTTCGGGGTTTTATGCGCGGACTTCGTGGGACCCTTACCCCGATCCAAGGAAGGCAACACCATGCTACTGGTATTCTTGGACAGTTTTACCAAATGTGTAGAACTGGTACCAATGCGCCAATACCAATAGGACGGTGAAGACGATGATATCACAATACGTGGGGATGGAGCAAAGTAGCTGGGACAACCTACTACCCGAACTCACTCTAGCAGTGAACACCAGCGTGTCCGAGACCACCGGATACAGCCCGGCATTCTTGGTGCAGGGGCGGGAACCCCGCTTTCCCGGGGCCTGCTACGACCAAGTGACAGCAGGAACGGGGATCCCTGCCCAGACCCCCACGCAAAAGCGAGAAAGGATGCAGGAAATCTTCCAAATCGTGAAGCTGAACCAGCAGAAGGCCAGCCAGGAACAGCACCGGCACTACAACCTGCGGCGCCGAGAGTGGAGGCCCGCCGTGGGATCGTTGGTCCTCGTGCGGCAAAATCACCGCTCAAAGGCCGTCGAGGACTTCGCGGCCAAACTCGCGCCCAAATATGACGGACCCTTCAGGGTGGTCACCCAATGTGACCCGGATCAGGCGGCCCGGGCAACGGAACGGCCCAGCCGGCCAATGTGGCCGACCTAAAGGCTTTCCATACCGCCGATAGCCCGGGGAGCTCCGACACCGAGAAGGAAGAGGCTGGACCGAGGGAGCACGACACACAAGCCGGATCCCCACGAATGGTCGAGAGGGAAAAGGCCTAGCGAGTGGGGGGACAAACCATTCCTCTACCCCACATCGCCCCACATTTCCCCTATTCTACCAACGGGAATAGTGACTCCTATCACTCATTTAACGACGGCACTCGGCAGGATTTCACTTAGAAGGTCTCTGACCCACCATCAGAGGCCGCACTACCTAACTATGTTACCGA
>VNJN01006093.1:0-68100 GCA_008042485.1 Drosophila mayri | reverse complement strand
ATACGATTTACGATATTCAAATACGATATTGGTACAAGATTTACGATATTCAAATACGATTTACGATATTCAAATACGATATTGGTACAAGATTTACGATATTCAAATACGATTTACGATATTCAAATACGATTTACGATATTCAAATACGATTTACGATATTCAAATACGATGAGCATCACTGATGCACATCGTAAAAATCAAGCAAAGTCATCATTTTGGGATTTCAGATACCAGGCGAACAGAAGGCAGTAGCAAGCAACTGAAAACTGTTATAAAATAAAATACGATATTCAAATACGTTTTTATAACAGTTTATAACAGTTTTCAGTTGCTTGCTACTGCCTTCTGTTCGCCTGGTATCTGAAATCCCAAAATGATGACTTTGCTTGATTTTTACGATGTGCATCAGTGATGCTCATCGTATATGAATATCGTAAATCGTATTTGAATATCGTAAATCGTATTTGAATATCGTAAATTGTATTTGAATATCGTAAATCGTATTTGAATATCGTAAATCGTATATCGTATTTGAATATCGTAAATCGTATTTGAATATCGTAAATCTTGTACCAATATCGTATTTGAATATCGTAAATCGTATTTGAATATAAATCTAGTACCAATATCGTAAATATTGTACCAATATCGTAAATTTTAAGCCAATATCGTAAATCTAATATTATTATCGTAAATCTTATTCCAATATCGTAAATCTTATACCGATATACGAGATAAAGCAACGTTTTTTTATAACAAATTTGTTAAGCTATTAAAAACTACCATTACAAAGGTTTCCGAATTAAATTTAAGGCTTTTTGGCTAAGTTATGGTTTTCGCAAATTTATTTATTTTTTTATCCCAAAAAAACGGTAGCTTGGGCTTCTTTGGGGGCTTGTAGATAGCGAATGGGGCAAGATACCTTTTATTTTGAGATTAAACAAAAAATTTTGAAATAGTTTTATTAATTACATATTGTTTTTATTTATATATGCATTATTTTCTCCCTTTCCTCCAGTTTTTTGTCTAGAACATGGCTAAACATACTCAAATTAATATAATAAAATATAAAATTAAATAAAAAAGACCAAAAGACATTGATTGATTGGTTCACGACCGTTTCCAGCTCCGGAACTCGCGCCCTCCCTAACATAATTTTGAATGCCAAACTGTAAAGCGATTTTCTCAAAATCTGTCGTTAGCATTTTATTGAAAACTTCACCAAATGATCTCTATTCGATCCCCAATATGTCCTTATCCCTGCATATTCGCACGACCTCTTAGAGTGAAGCTCTAGGAGCTTTAATATTTGCTCCCCGTTTTTGTATGAAGGGGATATAGAGGTTTGAGTACTGTTGAACAATTTTCTCAAAAACTGTTGCTGGGATTTTAATGAAATTTTCTGGGATAATACTTGAATAAGTACTTCAAAACCTGGCTTACCGTGCATATGCGCACGACCTCTTTAGGGGGAGCAATCTCCAAAAAAGTGGAGCCTTGATTTTTTAAATGGGTATTTAAGGTACTTGCTAGTCTCAACTCTTCCCAAAGCCAAGAAAAACTATTAGAAAATTTAATTCGCAACATGCTGGAAGTTTATTTTGTTAAAATTAGTGCCTTAATTACAAAATAATTAAAATATAAAAATTGTTTTCGTGTTCCCTTTTTCCCACCGTTCCTTTTCGACACTAATTTGACATATTTACATGCTGCGGCCATAGTTTGAACTACAGCTGCTGCCATCCGATTAATCGATATAAAGCCCCTATCGATATATTAGACCCCCATATACTTTTCACATCGCTAATAATTTTGTGTTTCTTCTGTTGTTATTGTCATTTTTCGCGTCGCCATCCCGAAACCGTGGATGCGAAATTCCCGAGAAACGGAGTCATCGAACCGCTGAATGCCTCCCTGCCCGCCTGCTCTGGCAGCAATCTTCGGATTCGGACGGATGAACAGTTCTCGCAAATTGCGTGTTTTCTCAACTCCACACCGAAAGGGATCGGCGAGTTTCCGATTCGGAAGAGCAATAGGACTCCCTGGCCATGAATAAGGGCTCGGCGGGGTCCAAGAGACCCTACGCGGCCCACAACGGATCGGAGGAGGATCAAGGAAGGTGCAAGGGTCGGCAGCAGCAGCCTGCAATTGCGGGGGAAGCGCTGGCTGCCAAGGAATGTGAGTACAAACCAATGGATACATGTGCTCATTCCCACACATTCGCGAGTACACACACACGCACACACAGACTTTTATTTTCCAACATTTATTGAAAACGTTAATTCTTATCCTTAATCCGTTAGTCCTTATTAATATTAATTATAATAGCTAATAAAATTATATAAATTATAGATGATTTACTACGTATGATATCTTTATTTAAAACTATTCCAAATAAATTTGTGTAAAACCTATTTTCCCTCGCCTTTTCCTGCTGCAGTAAGGAAGGAGCCTGTCGTTAAGGCTGAGCCCGGCGTTAAGGCGGCCTCATCCATTCCGGCGATTGACAAACTGCGGCGCTTCTGCTTCATTGGCTCGACGGATGCACCCGTTTACACCATCCCCACCCTGGATGTCATCGTGGAGGTCAGCTATGCGACGCTGCAGGATCTGTGCGCCCAAGTGAGCGAGTCCGAGCTAGTAGAGTGTCTTGCAAGTGTCTTGGGCAGCGGACCGAACGCAGAGCATTTGCCACGGGTGGACGAGCCGCTTCTTATTCTAGCCGTCTTCCTCAGCACGCACGGTGACATTAAGCAGCGTAAAATCGTGCGCAATAAGTTTAGCGATCTTGTAGCCGGCGAAAGAGAGCTGCTGTTGTTCATCCAGCTGGTGAAGAGGCTGCAAAAGGTGCTCGACAGGAAGACACCCTTTAATCGCACCGTGCGCAAGGCGGTCATCGACTGGTATGGCAAGCAATCACTGGACAAACTGCTGCACTTGTGGTCGGTGGGGGATGCGGCCCGATGGGCGGCGCATCGCGATCTGCTGCATCGCTGTCACTTCCAGGACGAGGACTTTCGACCGGAAATAATGGCTGCACTGAAGCTACTTTCCTCGTCACCCAGCGAACTGTCCAAATGGCCCAGCTTTCTGAGTCCCCTGGCCAGCTGTCGGCCGATTATTGAAGGTGTGGTTAGGCTGCGGCTTCTACAGGATCCCCACGAAGCTCTGCCCATTGTGAAGAAGCTGGCGCTGAGTTGGGAACATGTACCGTTCCACCTGTTGCACGATCCGGGACTCTCCAAGTTTCTGCTGCCGCGGATGAGCTACGACCAGATGCTGCAGAGCTGGACACGCTTGTCTCGACGCCATCGCCCCGTGCGTCCCCTTGAGGAGCAGCTGAGAGACGAGAAGAGGCTGAAGGCGGGTAATGTGGCACCGGTGCGACTGCTGCTGGAGGACATGCGAGTGAGGAAGCCCAAGAGGGTGGTGAGTTTGGGAATAGTTGCTCAATAATTCGAAGATTTGTTTAACTAATTAATGAATACTTACTTAAGGGACAAATCCATGCGAGCGCCAGCTTTCTTCACAGCGTATACGAGCGGTCTTTTGGGCTGAACAAGGCTCTGGGACGCCGATTGCACATCACCCTTAATCTGGAGCAATGCTACATGGGCAGTAAGTGTGGCATTATCTCATATATCCATCACTTTTTCTCCATTTAACTTCTTTCCTAGAAAACCTCACCGGTCACTGTCGGTCACTCACATACGTAGATGCGGTGGTGGCCCTGGCCTTTGGCTATTTTCGTAGCGATCCCAAGGTGACGGTGCAGTTCTGGCATGATCGCAGTGGCCAGCTGAAGACGCTGCCCTGGACTAAGGAGATGTCGTTAACGGAGGCCAAGGCCTGCTGCGAGAATCAGAAAGTTAGCGTAATACAAACCTCTTCCAGCTTTTTTTTCAACATTTCTTTGTCCGTTGCAGGTGCTCAAGATCAAGCAATCGCTGACAGACATCTTGGATCGGGCTCTGGAGGATGAGAAGAACACGTACGATGTGTTTCTGGTGCTGGTGCCGGGAGCAGGGCGCGGGAATCCTGGCAATAGCTCCACGAAGTTGGCCGCTCTGATGGACAAGTATCGCGAAAAGCGGAGCTCCAATGCCAAGTGAGTATTTATTGCATTGCCATCGATTCTTTTGATTGCAGTCTTTGAGCTTCCCCAGATTCATTATGGTGACTCTGCGGCAGAACCACGGCTCCATGCGGTATGGCATGGAGAGGAACGAGAATCTGCTGGAGTTGTGCAGCCTGGACGAGCATACGCCACGTCTGATCAACGCCTTTGCCCGCAGAAAGTTTTACTAATCGTATTTGTTGAGGGACGATGGCCTCTTGTTCGTTGCCATCTTCCGTCTCACTCGCTTTCATAGACGCTAAGGTGCTAAAGTGCTCTCATTCCCGCTCCCACACCCTCGCCCACCACCAACCATCCACTCATCCACCCATCCCTTTTCGCTCCCGTTCAAAAAGCTTTCATGTAACATAGAGATCCTTGGTGTATAACGAGCCAAACCTTAAATAGCATTAACTGAAGAATCATACTAATTACTGGGTAATTAAATATGGTGCCCCCGGGCTAGTTAGATATTTTGAACCGGCTCATTTTTGTATTCGTATTTTTTACTCGATTTGGTGGATTTATATATTTTGAAATCGAAACTGAATCAACTGAACTGAACTCAATCTAAATTCAATTTGGATTTAAAACAATCGCAAAAGCAAGCAACATAAAAGCAAAGATACAAAAATACAAAAAAAACCGAAAAAAAACAACAAATTGCCTTACAAACAAAAAATGTTAGTAAAACTTTCATTTTAGTTGACGACTTTTTCAAAATCGAATCGAAACTGGAACTGAAACTGAAATACAAACAAATTATGATGGCATTTAGATAAAGTTAAAGTTAAATGTGTAAACTAACGTAAAAACATATTGATTATTAATCGTAAACTAATAAATAGTCCAAGGTCGCAAGCAATAATCACCAATCACCTAAAGCAAATCAAAAGTTATAGCCTCTGATCGGTCATATATAACTATCCCGTTGTGTGCTCGATTAGAATCGAATTAAATTAGCTAAACAGTCTGAGCGCGTACAAGGAAAACGGGGAAGAGTATTTAGAATCCAAAAAGGGAAAGGAAACGGAAAAGCTCCCAATGTGCCATACACACACACACCTACACCCACACCCACATACACTCTCACTTGATCAGTATGTATTTATTAAGATTGTGAAACCGAAATCCATACAGAGAACAATAACGACGAGAAAACGCGCAACCAATTTGACTTGAAGAATTAGTTAAGTGAAATTGTACTCAGATTAAAATTAAATTACATTTATACATGTATAGAGGAAGGTAAAACTGATGACACAAAACATAAAACCGAAATAGGAGAAACGTAAAATTACTTAACCGAAAATGAAAATGATATGGGGAAAAAATAGAAATATTTCTACGGGCATTTCTAACCAAAATGTTTCCAAACACACGCGTCTGTGAAGTAAACCGTTGTGATCGCTTTAAATTTTTGATTTAAACAAATACAAAAACGTTAATGCAAAACTACAAAACTACATACAGAAATCAAGAACAGCAAACAGGAAGCTATAAGTTATTCTATATATAGTTTGTGAGCGTAACCGAAAAGTACCTATACCACAAAAGCAAAACAACTAAAAATTAAACAAATCAAAGTAAAAACAAACGGCACACGAATCAAGCAAAATATGAAAATCTACACAAAACTAACCCGCGCTGCCTGGAAGAAAGTCGAGGATTAAAATAGACTTTAACTAAGTAACTTCGGACTACCGCAGAATCGCATACACTTTACAGGTGTTTGGGGAGCCAACCTCACCTTGATTTGAATTAATTGTTACTAATCTTAAGGCCCATTTTTAAACTCTCTTTGGAAGAGATAGGAAACCATAAGATAATAATCTCATTTTTCTAATTCAAGTAAACTTGCCTCGTATTATTTCATTTTTTAACAAACATTTCTAGCCTAAGTTTTCCAAAACTAGATTAAGAAGCAAATTACTGTGGTCCGCTTAGGAACATCTCTAAGAAATCTCTACGAATATGAATTTAACCATTCCAAATTGAATTTATTGTATTATTTACTCAATAATTGTTATGTTAAGATTGTAAAGTGTATCCCAAACACAGCAACTCAAACCAAACCGTTGACCGTAAAGTTACAGCAAAAGTTGAAAGCAAGTTAAACAATAAAACGTAATGCCAAGGAAACACACACACATTTCAGTTAGGGAAAATTTAAATTTAAAACGAGCATAGGGAAAATAATTGTTGTTGATCAAATCAAATAAATTTAACCGTAACTATGAACTAAAAGCTAAACTGAAATCGACTCGAAACGAAACGAATTGAATTAAATCCGCAGTAAAGCAGCAACAAGAAGCAAAACATCATGTGATATCTATTTCAAAAATAAATCAATTGACAAAACTAAAGAAAGGAACCCTAACCATAAAACAGAAGCAGAAGCAGAATATAGTAAAATTAGCCTAAAGCCACGAAGCGTTCAGAAACACAATGTTTGAAGTTGAAAACGATGATGAGGACGAACATTTTTGTATAATTTAACGTTGGAAGAGTTACTTAAGAACCCGCACCACAGACCGACCCATTGAGTATTACGTACAAATTACACACACAACAGCAAAATACATGGCTCGACTTTGACTCTCTCGCTATATCTATTTACCTTTATCTGAATCCTTCTCTCACTCTGTAGCCACTTCTCTGTCTGTCATAGAGTTAGTCGAAATTCGGATTGTACGCGCAGTCTCCAGAAAACGATCAAAATCCTTGCTAACGTATTCCAGAAGGTTTTTTATAAGCATATACATATACGTATACATACTTCTTATACACTAATCTAGGCTAAAGTTCAATAAATTCTGAATGATTCGAACAGCGCGAACGAATTGTATTAATTGGGAAACGGGACATGGTACATGGTCCTTGCTGGACTTTAACATTTAATTTGTCCTTAAATATTTTGAGAAATTCAATCAACACTATGATTTCTTCTGAATTTTTTAATATTTATTTTTACTTTTTAAATTTATTAACATAGTCGGCTCTTTCCTGAAAAAAAATGTGAGCAGGATGCTACTTTTTATATCCTTTTCGATTTAAATGATGCCTTTCTTTTGGTGTGGATGGAATCTTCCAGCCTGCTTTTGTTCTTTAAATTTCTGTCTGTCTGATTAATTTAGATGATTACCTTCTTTGGTGAGAATCGTACTTTCTGTCTTGTCCTTTCGTCTGCAGTTCTCTTGCATCCGCTTCCGTCTCCTAGCCCGTGCCCGTTCCTACTTATTTTCCGTGATTATTCCCGCCGGACCGCACACATATAGCTGCTGATTGTCCCGCTCTCTCATCGGCTTGAAGCCCAGCTCATCGGCTGGTATTCCGTACTGTTTGAGTTTGCACTCGTAAGTCTCCAGCAGATCGTCGTGGGCCTTGCGCGCTTTGGCCACCTGGTAGCGCAGATCCAGAATAATCTTATTCTTCTCGTCAACGATGTTGCCCACGCGCTCGTCCAGGCATGTAAGCTTGTCGGCAAAGTTCGGAGCACAGGTGGCTATGGTCTCGTGAAGGACTATGCTGCGCTTCTCATCCTCCCTCACTAGAGCCGCAATCTTTCGCTCCAACAGGACATTCTTCAGGCCAGTCTTCTGCTGCAGCTCCACAATGACATCGTTGAAGCGCTCCTTGAGTCCCTCCCGTTCGCTGACCAGGGAGTCGTTGCGTAGGATAAGCGTTTCCGCCTCCCAAGTGAGACCCTTTACCTTCTTCTCCAGGCGCGTGTTGCGTACCTTGAGGCGACTCAGCTGCTGCTTATCCCGATCGTAGAAGCCGAGCTTTCGGCGCAGCTCGTTCAACTGAATGTTGGCCGACTCCAGGGGCTCCTTGAGGCGTCGGTTCTCCGCTGCTGTGTCTGCAGCAATTCTGTCCGATCGCTCCGCCTGTTTCCGGAGATGCTCCAGCTGCTCCTTCATGCTGCCAATCAGCGCCAGATTGTTAATGGTGATGTCGTTGTAATAGTTCTTCATGTCGTTAAAGGCCAGATCATGATGGTCCTGCAGGTCCTTGATCTGTTGGTTCTTGCGCTCCTCCACCTCGAACATCTGGGTGCCGTAGAACAGATCGAGCTTGGTCTTCTGTTCGATCATCTTCTCCTCATGCAGCATTTCGTTGTCCTTGCGCTCTCGCTCGAAGGTAATCCGCTGCTCCCTGGATCGAAAGCAGCAGGATTATGAGAATGGTGAACTACAACGAGAATTAAGGGATACCCACAGGAGTTTCTCGTTGAAGTGGGCCTCCATCTGACGCAGCTGCATTTCGCCTATCTCCATCCGTTCGCGAAGCATTCGGCGTAGCTGGCGCTTGTCCCGCTGCAGCTCGTTCTCCTGGATGGCATGGTGCTCCTGGGCCAGCTTAAGCTGTGTCATTGCCTCCGCCCGCAGTTCGCCCAGTTTGTTGTGATTCTCGAACTGCAGGTGCTTCATCTGCTGCATAACGTGCTTGGTGTCGATATCTGCCAGGTCCTGTGTGGCCTCGATCTCCTTGTCCTTCTGCTGCAGCTCATAGCGGGTTTCATCTGCAAGGGGTCAGAGATGATGGGATTATTATTAATTTCCCCAACAGTCAGGGGTAATGTGGTCAATCTTACCCAGCTGCTGACGCGTAATCTCCCAAAAGGTGCGAATCTTGTCCCGCTCCAACTGGAAGTAGTTGCGCTCCTCTCTTTCCCGATCCATTTCCGCCTTTAGCCGGAGGGCAAAGGCCTCCAACTGGTCACGGGTCATGGCCGAGGTGTCCACGCCATCGATCAGAACTGGATTTAGGGTAAAACTCTGATTATAAATGCGATTTCTATTGCTTTAAAAATTACGAAAGTTTTTACAATATTTTCGCTAATTTCTGGCATTTATTATTTAATTTAAGTTGGCTTGGGAAGAGAACTTAGGCCGCATTTTTGGGGTTCCCAGCTTTATGGCAATTTAATGAGAGCGGCACGCCTGGCTACCCCTTGGGCAGTCCCTGTCCCTGTCCCTGTCCCTTCACTGTGCACCCTGCACCTCTTCCTTGGCCACCGCCCGCATATGTGACCCGGCAGCAGACCGTGTTGTAATTGTTTTCTGTAATTGGCATCGTGGGCCGGCTGGTGCCAGGAGCCAGGACTAGGACTAGCAGCAGGACAACGACTAGGACTTCAACTAGAAATTACGCAGTGCCAAAAAATTGCAACGATACTTTAAGCAGACTTTAAATTTGGCATCAAAACTATATTTACAGTATTATTTGAGTTAATAAATCAACATTTAATTGCCTGGCATTAAGACTTAAAACGTTCGATCTAGTGTTTCTTATCCTTACTCAATTTTTCTCTCAGTGCCTGCATAGGAGCAATTATGTGCGTTAGATGTCGTAGAAAACGGCGGAGAGAACCGGCAACCAGGAGGAACTGCAGTAAGCTCACTCGTGGAAATTAAGTGGACAGTTTGCCGATCCCCGTGGCGCCCCCTGATTTTTTCTCCCTTAATTTCGGAACAGCAAGAGGAATTGCATTGGGTCCTTCCTTCTAGGCCGCCGAGGTCCTCTTCCCTTTCCTCAGTGCGGGCCTGCTTCTCTCCTCACGCAGATTATCGTTATTTACTAATTGTTTTGCTTGGTCTTTTTAAATTGCCCTGAATGACCAATGTCCACCCATTCCCAGCTCCTTTGGCACCCTGCTGCCATTAATGTTCCGAAAATGAATTGCCAGGCAGTCGTCCCGGTTCCCGTTCCTGTTCCCGACCCTATCCCCCATGACCATCCTCGTTCGCTTGTCTCCTTTTGTAGAGGCTTTAACATCTGGCCAAATTAAAGGAGTTCACGGGAAAAATATGGAAAATACTGAGAGAATTCAAACACTAGCTTAAAGCTTATTTATCAAGCGGTTTTTGGGGAAATAGTTTTAGTTTTGTAATGAAATATTAAGTATACAAAATAGTATTTGCTTGCCTGCAAGTATTTTATGAATTATAAATTTATTTAATTACTAAATATATTAATATGCAGTTTTTCCAAAGAGATGTATGTATCTGGGAATTAGTAGTTTGTAAATAACATTTACAAATTTTGGAAAATGCCCTAAACCACTTCAAAAAACAATAATTTTAGAACACTTTGATCTTAATTCAAGTTGCATTTCAAAAAGTGTTTATCCTAAAATACAACTCCTCATTAACAAAATCTATAATAATGTTTTTGAAATTTATTTACAAATATTTTAAATAAAAACTTCACTTACCTGGCATTTTTTTGCCCTTCTTGCCCTTTTTACCCTTTGGCGGCTGAAAGAAATAATATATTTGGTAAGTAAAATATTGCATTAAATATATGGTAAGTATCTAAGTTATGTAGATATGAAAAAAAAAAACAAAAACAACCGAGAAGAATCCCAGTGAACTTGTCAAATATTTGACCGCAGATGAGACCGAGAGCCCGAGGAAGATGGAAGCCGAACTTGCCCCAAAGAATTTCCACATTTGTCTATGCAAATTGAATCAGAGTTTCCTCAAGGGGGAAAATGCAGGAAATGGGTGGGAAAACGGTGTTTGTTACTGGCGCAATTGTCGTCTGCTGCCGGCAACTATTTTTCGCACTTTAAATCCTTTAACAGCGCTTAATTCGATTCCCTCTCTACCGCTTGATCCTGGCGCGCCGGGCAGAGGGGAAGGAACTGCCATCGTCGCTTTAAATAATGTGATGGCGCGGCTTTCAAAACAATTTCGCAACAGCTGTTGGCTGTTGGCTGCTGGCTTATTGCATATTTTATGACTGCAAATTATTCAAAAATTTTCGAAGCCGCCTGCGCCCGGCGACCGCGCTTTTTTGCCCATGTTCCTCCTCTCATGTCTGTCCAAAGGCGTAAAATACAAATATACATATATATATATATATATATTTAAATAAATATGTAAGACAAAAATAAAAAGGAAAAGCATAACGAAACAATGGCAACTACTATATGTATGGGCAGGTCTATACATAAACAAATGATCGAAAATAGACAACAAACGAGGGCAAGGCGAGCAAGGACTCTGAGGACTCCTCCAGCTTGGCTGCCATAAATATACAGTGGAGATGCAGTAATTGGGAGGGAAAGCCTGCCATTTCAGGCAAGTTTAGTATCTTTAGGATCGGTTGGACTTTAAAGGTGGTGCTTGAAGCCCTAAAATCTAACTTGATCTTAAAAATACAACTTAGAAAAGGTTATTAACCTAAGAAAGTAAAAGTCTCCTGCATCCTGATGGTATCTTTCGTCTATAGCAGTACTATATATATTATTAAAAACCATATTTATGTCCTGCTGGCTCCACTGTACTCGCTATGCATACATTTACAGGGGCAGCAGTATGCAGTTGTGTTGTATATGTATGCAGCAACAGCCTGGCTTGGCATGAAAAATTGAATGCAACTGAAGCTGCAAGGAGAGCGGCAGCCGGAGCCGGAAAACGGCAGCAAGAAGAAGAAGCGGCTGGAGCAGCAGAAAAGTCAAAATGGCGTGAGGGAGAATGATGGCGGAGATGGGCCAAAGCGGTGCACTGCTCCCCGATTTGGCGGCTGCTACTGGCGCTGATTTAACAACTTATTACTCACCATTTTGGCGGCGTTTGTTCTCGGTGTTCCTTCTTATTTATGCTTTAATCAGGAACCTCCTAGTTCCAGGACCACTCTCCTCTGATTCTTCCTTGCAACTGAGCCGATTCCGTGACGTCCAACAAACAAAACAAACTTATTGATAAAGCAGTTGACAACGCGGTTGCCAGAGTTGCGAGTGGGGTGAGTGGGGTGTGTGGTGTGTGTGAAGTTGTGCCAGGCAACCGCTTAAAGGTTAAAACGTTTTTTTTACGCGTTCCTCGCTCAATTTTTTTCTGGTCCGAGACCGGAAAATCGGGGGAGGGCGGAAAATATACAGTTATCACCCGGGCTACTGATGGGAAAATTTTTAATATTAAAAGCATTTTAATCGATGCGGAAAAGTCGATGCAATTTTATTTTTCACCGCAAGTATTTCAAGAAAATCATACATTTATTGAATTTTTAATTTAATTTATATACATATATTTAAGGGGTAAGCCATATAAAGATTTTTTTTAACTTTTTTAAGGGGCTGAAATGAATAATAATTTTCAAGTCCTTATGCTGGTTTGTTAATCTAATAAAAAGTAATACAGAATTACTCTCCGAATCGGCAAGGCATTATTATTTAAGTGTTGGTTTTGTTTAAACGTTGAAAGTCATCAATAAATATTAATTTAAAGAATGCGAATATTTGTGGTCTTCTTGAGGAAGTTGGCCATTCTAATGGCTCAATTAATTCATAATAAAATATGTTGGAAACAAATTAAATGTAATAATTAATACAAATTAACACAGAAAACCTTTACAAATTAAAATTAATGTTATTTCAGGCTGTGTTATGGCTTTCAAATCCAAACTGCAAGGGTATACAAATTTATACTTATCAAAGTAAGCGACCGTTTTTTGTTTATCCTTCAATTATTCGGTGTATTTTTTGTTTAATGTTTTTCACTGTTATTGCCAGATAGAATAGGGGAAGGATTTCAATCAAGATGGGAAAGAAAAGTTTAATAAAGCAACAAAATTACTACAAAATTATTTGGTAAATGAATCGCGACCCTAAAAACACACAAAAAAGAGATTTTACTGCTATAACTATTTTGTAAAATACAAAGTATTCTGTAATAGCAAAAGAGCTGCAGTGATCTCTAAAATGAATACTTTAATTTTAGAAAAAGTCTAACTAAAACCGAAAAGCTGGTCCAGACTCTCAGTATCTTATCGCTGTCTACTGTCTACCGGCTTCCCCTCAAAAAGGACACCCAACTCCAAGCTGGCTTCCTGCACTTGGCCGTCCTTTGCTTATGCTTGCTCATTTGCCTGTTTGTTTTGGCGGACTTTAAATGCCTGTGGCTTTGGAGTTTCTGCTGCTGACTGGCTAATTTGATGATTAGAAGCACGAAGTGAAATGCGCCACTGCAAGTACTCGAATCAGGAAACTGCTAAACAGAATCATGAAATACTAAATAAAATAATAAGTTCTAAAACCCAAAACAAGCTCAAAACCATAACAATTTAATATCAGTTAATATAAGTTTTTAGTGAAAGCATAAATAGATACAAATCTTTAAAATGTATGTTTATCTAAGCACATTCGTAGACTATAATTATCATCTTGTGTGGCAATTTCCTGTGTGCTTTGCCAGCGGAAATGCATTCTGCATCTGGTTGTTTATCGGCTACTGAGTCCTGCTCCTAGACTGGGCTAATTTGATGGTCTCGTGAAATACGATATTTGGGAATCGAGATTTCCGCTCCTCTGCCTCTCCGATGGCCTCGAAAATCTCACTCGAATCAACTTTATTAGTCGACGCTGAGACTTTATTCCCCAGGGGCCGTGGCACCTATGGCTGGAAAAACTTCAACTGGGGGCATTTTCTCGCCTTAATTAATGTACAGGGGTGTGGGATGTGGGGTGTGGGGTGTGGGTGCTGGGAAAATGGGAAATTGGTGGTGGCACTGCGCTGTGTAAACAAAGGAGGTGGGCCACGGACACGGCCACACGGCCATATTGCTGACTTTCGGCGGCTCTCCGGTTAAATGCTTTAATTGAAATTAATAACCGCAGCCAGTTTTGGCCAGTTGGTTGAGAACCCCGTGGCTTTTCGGATGGAACAACATTTTGGGTCCCCGGCACAGACACCGAGAATTCTCAATTGTTTTCATTAAAAGTCAATTTCTGATAGCGAAGATGCTGCGGCAGGTGCACAAGAAGAAAAGTGTGTTTTTTTTTTAGTAATTATATCAATTATATTATATTAATGCTTGCTAGCTGGTTACTTGATTTATTATTTATTTAAGTAAAAATTAATTCCCATGAATGAGTTCTTTCTATGAATTTTTTAATAAGCTATAAACTAACAAAGTCTCAAATTATAATTCATTTTATTTTTATAATTTCTAATAAAGGCGTTTGAATTCTTTTTTAGTTTCAAGAAACACTGATTAATAAAATGTTGTAAATATTTTAAAATAATAAAGACATATCAAAATTATTTTCCCTGTACCGTCAACCCTTTTTCACTGCCTTTCCTTTGGCCTGCATAATTTTTGTTTCATTTTATTCTGGCCAACGGCTGCGGTCGGTCATGGCCCATTGAATTGCGTAACGGCTGCCAAGGGTCGCCGACGAGGGGGAGGCTAGAAAATTTCCGGGAAGGGGGGTATCCAAGGAAAGCACTGATTGAAAGTGAAAGTATTTAAAATATGATTAGAAAATTTGGTTATCGAGGTCGAGGTGCGTGCGGAATCTTTAAGAAAATGAGTTTAAGGGAGTGGCATGTATATTTAAAGGTATTTAATTGTGCAACCAAATAGGATCTTGTATGCGCCGGGTTCCAGAAGACGCAGTCTCAATGAAATGACTCCTTATGAGAGTTTTAAGCTTTTGACTGTAAAAGGATTTCCCAAATTCTAGGGACTTTAAATCAATAATTTTTACTATATTTTGTATGGACAAATTAAAGTTTCAAATATCATAACATAGGCAACAATGCTTTAATTTCAATTCTGAGAGCAGTTCTGTCTTAGTTTTTAGCCGGATAATAAATCTGCATACTAAATTAAACAAATTTTTTAGATTTCATTTTTTGTCAATTTTTGAAAAAAATCATGATGTAACCCCTTACATATTTTTGAAAAAATTGACAAAATTTTTTGTTCTCCCGGAGGCGCCTAGTTTGATTCGCCTGTTCGTCCTGATCAAGAATATATATGATTTATAGGGTCGCAAATGCCTCCTTGTAAGAGTTTTAAGCTTCCGACTGTAAAAGGATTCCCCGAATTCTAGGGACTTTAAATTAATAATTTTTTATTAACCAAAACTTATTGCTTAATTTTTCTGAAAAGAGGTATAAACTATTTTAGATGTAAACTAAGGAAATTTTTGAAAAAAACAGCAGTCTATTTCCTCAAAATGAATGCTTAATTGTGATAAATGTCAACTTTGTTGATGCAGCTGCAGACTAAATCGTAGTGTGGAAATTCGTAGAGTTTTCCAAAAGGAAAGCGGGTTGGACGGGGACGGGGACGGCGCCGATGCAGTGCTCATTGCGGTGGCAAAAGTTATTTGCTGTGTTATTTTCACAACAACTTCCGCTCGGCGCAGAAACGGATATCCTGCTTCTGAGTGAGAGATCCAGATATGAAGTGGGCGGCGGCTGGGAAAATCCAGTGAGGAGAAGCCGGGGGCCATAGTTGGAAAATTATTGTTGGTGCAGCTGGTCGGACGCCTTGTCTTGTCTGTTGTTAGCTGCCGGCCCGGCCGCCCCTCGCCATATGCAGATTTTGCTTTTACAACTCTCGATTCAAACTTTGACTTGTGCCCCCAAAGCCCAGGCCCGAAACCCGTAGACCCTGGCAATTTAAACTTTCTGATTAATTTTAATAAATATATTTTTGTCCTTTATTTGTAGAATTTGTTCGTTTACCATAATATATATTTATTTATATATATATATATATTTTTTTTTTGTATATATATGTTCGTTTATTATATAAGATATACTTTTAGTTTATGCGTTTTATGCCGGTTTATAGTACTATATATATGTATGTATATATGCCTATATATAGAGCTGCTCTCCATGCCTTGCTCCTCTTTCTGTGGGGATTATCGAGAGGACTTTGATTAAGCTTCAGTTTTGGGTGAACGTTCTGCGATGGATCGGCACCTCCATCCTACATATACATATTACAATTTAACGATATAATATCGCTTCGTTGGCTATATACATACATCGTTTATTTTAACTTGATGCGCCTGCTTATATACAATTCTTAGGCGAAGGGTATTTCAAGTGCAACGAAGGGACAACGTACACACATTTAATTATTAGTTTCTTTCGTTTTCAACTTTCAAACAAAACTATATACAAAGATCGAGGAAAGTAGGAGAAACCATAGTGGCTAGTATATTTTTTTTTGACCGATCAAAAAAATCAGGGACCCTTATTTTGAAAAACCTAAATGGCAATGATTATTTTTCGATTTTCATATTTTTTCAAAAATAAAAATAATCATTATTTACGGTCCCTGAAAAAAAAAAAATATATGTATATATGTCTTCGCTATAACACTCCATTTATTCCATCCACTATTCTCTATATATTATTCATTCAGCATTTTAGGTCTGCTAATAATGGCACATAATATTATTGTTTATCTGTGTGTTGTGTTTTACCGTCGATTTTTGATATAAGTACAGTACCATTTATAGAGAGAGATATATGTGTGTAGAGATATATCCGTCAAGCGCCCGCTTAGCATATGAACAACCTTGAATGGACCCGAGTCCTATATAGTACGTCCGGATCCATTTGTATAACTATGCATATAGTTTTTCTATATGTCCTCGAGTATCTGCGTTAATAGTTTTTTTTTTGTATATTTTTGTTTTTACAAATTTCGATTACGCACCGCCCCCATTGCTTGTTTTGCTTTATACACGAACCAAATATATATATACATATGCATGTGTGTGTGTGTGTGAGAGGGGGCAAGGGGGGGTCGCCTAGATTTGATTTTATTGTGGCCACATGCAACATGAGGCAGCGCAGCATAGCACAGCACAAAGCGACCCTTAATTAAAATGCAACAAATGAACAAAACGAACAAAGGCCTGGACAACTGTTGCTCCGCCCGAGAAATGGACTCGAATAAAATTTCAATTAAATCAATTCGAGCATGTGGCCAGAGGGTCCCTTCTCAAGTGTCCTGCCTTAGCCTCAAGTGTGCCATACACACACACACACACGCACACGTATACGTATATAGCTTGCATCTTGCAACCTGAAGCAGCTGTAATTGAATTTCGGACTCTACGGCTGGAGTGGCTTGTTATCTCGAATTTGTTTAATTTTATTTCTCGCTCGGCCGCTCGCCAGTCATCAACTGATGCAAAGATTACGGCTGCAAGCCCTAGTTGCCGTTCAACTTGAGCTATTACCAACGCTGCCCATGGTCAATGCACAGAGCGAATAGGAATTTAATTGAAGAAAAACCCCAGAAGATGAATAAATTATAAATTAAGCAACTCTGTTGCTTTGTAGAAAATAAAAACAAAATGTCTTTTTACAAAGTGCACAAATATTATCCTAATAAAAACTGCAATCAAAAGGACTTTACTTGTAAAGTTTCTACCTTATTGAAGTTTGTATAGAAATAATTTGTAAGCACTATATAGTTATATATCGGTATAATTGATTACTTAATGTTTACACACTTTAAAGCTTTATGAAGAAAAAATGTTTGGGAACTCAGATTCATCGTAAATGATAAAGAAGATAATGAATCAATTACCCTAACTCCGTTCTCTTTTTTACGAGACTCAACACATTAATTGATAGAAAAATAGTTGTAAAAGTAACTACTCAATGCTCATCACGAAGGCCCCATTGAAGAGTGGTAAAAAAAAAGAAAATTACTAATTTCGGTAAACAAAAACATAAATAGCAATAGGATCCATTATGCACAAAGATACCCTGATGAAATGATGGTCATTAAGGATGTGTGAAAGGGGACTACTTTAAGTAATGCAGAATGAAGAGTCAAGAAACTAAGCTTCGATCCTAAAAAGTTCATATACCGACCAATTAATTATCACTTTCGAATTTACAAAAAACAGTAAATTAGCAATAAATTAGGATTTAAGAAAATAAAATGAAAATAAATAAAATCTGACTTATCTGGAATCCGAATAAAGAATTACAGCAAAAGAATCTGGAGAATAATAAATTGTAAAATAAATTAGTATGAAATTAGGGTAAATGGTCCCAACATACTATTAATAAATATCTTTAAGAAATATAATTAAAAGAATTTCAGCAGTAACGAGGCCCTTTTATATATCAGAGTATAATACCTTTTTTTAAACGATAATTATTTGGGAAATTCAGGTTGAAAGTGTACTATTTTTTTAAATTAATTATTTTATTATCAATTAATTATATTTATATATTTAACTAGAGTTTTGGAACAGTGCGTTGGTGCTGTTGGCCAGCTGTTGCTCGACAGCCGCTTGTCAGCCATTGAGACATTACAAAGCGAAGCCATTTACCAGGATATATGCTCACACACACACTCAGATACACTCAGACACACACACACACAAACATTCAGGCACACTCACACCCGCAAAGGATATTCAAGCCGACACTCATTTCATTATTAAATCAAAAAAGTTGAGTAAATTTTAGCCAGCGGCTGACAGACTCTCTTCCGTACTTATTTTCCTCATATTTTCCCGCTTGCGATCCCCCTGCCCCCTTCCCCCTAGTGTGTGTGTAACAATTCAACTTGATTGCCATTTGTTTTAGCGGGCTGCTGTCCCGTTTTACCCAGGCTGTACACCCCCCTCACCCCCTCACCACTCGGAAAATGCGGGAAATGTTTTGCGGCCAACACACGCACACTCACACAAACAGCCCGCCCCCCGCCCCCTCCCCTGTTCTCCTTGGTAAGCGGTGTATTCAATTAAACTTCCGTCAAACATGAAGGAAACTCCCCTGGCCCCCAACCCCCAACCCCCACCCGTACCGCGCCACGGAACCTGCATTTCCCCACCCCGCTGCAGTACTTGCCTCGGGGTTATAAAATAAACATGTTGCCACACACAAAATTTAAATAGATACAAGTTTGCTGCCACACTGCATAACACAATAAACCGCAGTAAAACAAAGGCGGATGGAACAAGTACGCCAAAAGAATGGCCCACAAAAAAAAAAGAGGGGAAGGAGGAGAAGGGGAAGGGAAAGGAAAGAAAAGAAATTATGAAGAAAAAGCCGGAAAATAGGGATATCACTCAGGTTAAGTCATCTTTAATGCAGGCTTTCAAATTAACTCTGGGAGAGGGAAATATTATGTATATTTTTTAAGTTTTGTGTTACGTATTCAATTATTTATATAATAAATCTATAATAAAAATTAAAATATTAATTGCTAAGTGTGTTCTCTAGGACATTAATTTCGTTGACTTCATTTTTATGCTCTACTCTTCCTGCCCGAAACAAAAGGCAACTTAAAGACAGCAGTCGCTGCTTGAGGAGGAGCAGCGTCAGAAAGCAGGAATGATAAAAAGGGAAATGCGAAATTAAAATACAATTTGACGGCATCAAATAGAGCAATTAAGCGGCACCGCCCACCCACAAAACGCCCCTTTACCCAAGCAGCTCGTCCTTTTCCCTGCCCGCCCTTAAAAGTAGGCAACACTGCGGCACACACACATGCGTGAGGGGTAAACTGGGTGGAAAACTTGATTACAAGTGTCGCGGAAAGCCCCAAAAAACAACTTCAACTGCGGCTCCATAACCATCATAAGCAGCAAAATACACATGGATGCACTGGCAGAAAATAATAATTCGAAAATGAATATTAAAATAATTAATAGTATTAGAAATTATGTTTCTAAATAAGAGAGTGTGTATTTTGTTAGAAAATATTATAATGAATATATGTCGGATGTTATCTGATTTGTACTTATTCGCTTTCCGATATAACTTTATTTATTTCAACCGGAAAATGTCATGATTTAATTGAAATTGTAATTAAAGATCATATAAAATAAGAAATACTAACTGTGTCCAGTGTATTTTGTGCCTGAGTGTCTGGCATTGTTGTTGCCGAGCTGCATATATTTTCCACACATTCACATTTGTATTTGTTGTGCCATTTACGCAATACAATACGGAACAACAAAGGACTCGCGCAGCAACAGGAGCAGCAGCATCAACTATTTGCAGCGGCAACAAAGGAGCAACAGCAGCCTCCTCCCAGAAATATAAGGCTTAAAATGAACAACAATTGAATTAACTGTTGTGTGGTTTCGACTTTAAAATATAAGAAAATAATATAAATTATAAGCAACTAAATTTACAACATATTTTCAGAATAAGCAATGCATTTCCTTGGCTATATTAATTTAAACAAATAGTTCTCATAAATAAATGGATATGTGACTTCAATAAAAAGCCAGTTCCAGCGTTTAAAAAAATAAATAAAAATAATTACTTGAGAAACACGTAATTTTTTTGCCTATTAATTCTGTAGACATTTTTATTTATTAGTAAAATATAGGAAGTTGTTATATATTGTACCGGCAACATGAGGCGTCCAGCAAACATGCCACATCTACAACATTAACACGGCCAACAGCAGCAGCAGCAGTAGTTGCTGCAACAACAGGATGAGTGTTGCTGCCGCTTGACTAGTTCCGATGTGGAACTGCTGCTGCCGCTTGGCTTCCTTCTTCTTGGGCTTCTCGGTATAATTCGAAACACTTGTGTCAACGTGGCCAACACTCCCCCGCATTTTCCGAGCCCCCTTACCGCCCTTTGCCCAGCCTGCTGCTGCTGACATGTTTCTTTGGGGTGGAGGATGTTGCTGTTGCTGTTGCTGCTGCTGCTGTTCGTCGTCGTGTTGCTGTTGCTGCGGTTGTCAGCGTCTTATTATCATCATCAGTGGCAGCTTTTGGCGGTTTTGTATATTTGCAGGCAGTAGAAGGACTCCTTTCTTCATTTTTTGTTGTTTTTATCATCTTAGTTGTAAGTTCTGGCAGAGGATTGTTCTTGGTTTTTGTTGGGGTGCCATGCCATGGTTGCTTACAATGAAATTCACTTTGCCAAAAAGTTTTCATTTCATTAAAACGTGTGTGTGTGTGTGTGTGTCTGGGAGCGAGTGTGTGTGTGTCGGTGAGTGTGTGTGGTTAACTGACATGCAAGTAATTCATCAAAAGCAAATGCAACGAACAAAACTGACGGCAGCTGGGAGCCGAGAGTTCCTGTGTCCACAACTTGTGCCACACACACACATAACATACACTCTAAAAAAAAAACATACAAAAATGCACAAGACTTTGGCAAGAAAAAAAAAGAAGGTACATAAAATAAAATAAAAAGAAAAGAACAAAAAAGAAAGTGAAAGTTTTGGCAAGCATAAGGAACTATCTAGAAGGAGCGAGATGATGTTTTGGGTTAAGACCAGTGCCAGCAGGGGGTTAAGGCAAGGGGTATCAGGATTTAAAAGACAGCAGCTTAAGGGGCTAACACTGCGTGTGCGAATAATTTGCATAAACATGCGAAATTTAATTATCTTTAACGCCAGCACAATTATCAAATATTTTGCGGAACACATAAATTACGAAAGATAATGCAGGCGGCCAGGAAACGGGATTACAAAAAATAAATCCCCCAAAAACCACCCACTTCTCCCGCCTCAAATCCCATTTATTATACGCCGAATGTCAATCAAAGTTAACAAATGAACAAATGTCTCCGCGACTGCCCCGAAATTAACGGAAGACCAACAAAGGAGTAAAGGCTAAGGAAATGATTTTCTTCATTTCTTTTGCAGAAATCAAAAAGTTTCACCATGTTTTACTTATTATTTCTCCTTACATTAATTGACCTTTTTTTTGGAAAAGCGATGTGTATAAATCGGTTTGGGAAATCGAAAATTGGGAAAAAGGTGAGAGACTCGCCAAAAATGTAATGAGAAAATCAAAAGAAAATAAAAAGGTGTGGCGGAAAAGGGCAAGTCAAGTCGGAGGTGTCTTTAATTAATGGTTAATCAAAAGGGATACTCCCCAGCCCGATAACTAGGCAGCAAATATATGATAATGAAAATGGGGGATATATATATATATATATATATAAAATATGATTATAAGATTAAAACTATATAAAGGAATATATATCATTATTCTCATCATGTTTATCGGTATAAGTTTTAAACTTTTCATAGTCCTGATAATTAATTTTTAAAATAAAACTTGGAGCACACTCTTAAGCGAAATATTCCAACATTTTCGGAAGATATATCTCATTTTGTAAGACTAGTTAAGACTTTAAATGTTCATAAATATTAAATTTGAAGAAAAATCAAAGCATTCAAAGAAATTATGACCCCTTGGGCAATTATTAAATAAACACTGGCGTTTAGAATAAAACCTTAAAAAGAAAAGGTATATTAATATTCAAAATTTGCATTAATAGATTTAACAGTGTTTTAAATTTCATATAAATTTTATAATAATAATATTTCCTTTCAATTCTTCTTTAAAAAACAATTATTTCCACTTAATAAAAATCTTGTTAACATTTTAAATTAACCATGAAAATGCTTAACTCGAGACTCCTAAAACTATTTATGTTATGAGAATTTCGAAATTGCAGCTGGCCCTTTCTGGAAGCGGGGGAGGTGCCTTATTTTGTTCAGTGCTCGATACACTGTAAATGCTTTTGGGTACCGCTTAGCACTGTGATTAAATTACATCTTAAGCTAGCTGTGATTACTTAACTGTGCAACCCCCTTAAAAAAGTTTCGGTAACACTAGAAATTCTTGCGTTTAATAAGTACATTCACTAAATATGGATGCCTCCAAACACCATCCCTGTTTTTCTCTTTAAATTTTCGGCTTTCTTTTGGTTTCTGGTTTTCCTTTCGTTTTTGTTTTAAACAATTTAACATTTTCTACTACAACATGTGTGTATGTTTAAATGTTGGAATGATTACGCTTGTTATTTGTTTTTTTAAGTGTTTTACTGGAAGTGTTGTTGTGTGTTTATATTTGTTTGGGGGTTTTCTTTCCTAGAAAAGCCCTTGCAGGTGACAGTGGCTTCATGAATAAATGGAATCTATAAAGATTCTTTTCTAAAACATTGATGAGAAATTTGTTGGGGTACTTACAACCGAATATGATAATATATTCGCATCTCTCTTTGCCCATTTTTTAGGTGAATGTGTTGGGGGAATGTGTCGCTTAGTGTGGTGTCTGTTGTATTCGTGAAAGTGTGGCAAAATGTCCATTCGACTGCGTATTACACTCTAAAACATGTGTGCCGTTCGCTCGAAAGAGTGTCCTCCTGGTGGATGTGTTGGTGTATGTGTCGCCGGGTCCGTTGGACTGCGTATTATAAGAGGCAGAGGCAGAGCGCGAGCAGAAAGCCGGACACGGCCGACAAACCCATTAAGAGCGGCTGTCGACATTGCCGGCTACTCCGTGGCCAGGAGTCCAAGGACAGGGACAGTGACAGTGGCAGGGTGAGCAGGAGCAGCAGCAGCTGGATGGGGCACCAAGGGGTATTGCCCCGTAATCGCGAGCCGCCGGAGCTCATTTCGTTGTTGTCGATGGGTACGCGCCCTTCCGTATTGCCGCCATAATAGGTCGGCTTACGGGTGATGCCTCCACCCGCCGCCTCGCCACCGCCTGCTGCACCTGCTCCACCCACTCCCCCAGCTCCACCTGCTCCTGTGCCCGCTCCATGCTGCTGGTGATGGTGGTGGTGATGGTGCTGTTGATGCTGATGCTGATTGCCGCCGGAGCTGCCCGGCTTATGTGTGGCCGGTTTATTGCCGCTGGTGTAGTAAACGTGCGGCGATAACGGTGTCAGGCCACCACCGCCACCACCCAGACCTCCCCCGTCGCCGTAGCCACCGTCGCCGTCGAAATCCTCAGCGGATCCGTACTGCAGCTCCTCGTCGTCCGGCTGGTAGGTGACTTTGACTTGTTGTTTCTGCTTTAAAATGTCATTGGCATCCGCGTCCAGGCCTCCAGCACCGCCGCCGCCGCCTTTTCCGCCGCCGTTCGACGGATTTTTATTACGATTCGGTCCGGGGATTTCTGCAGAGGGAGGGAAGAGCAAAAAAACAAAGGAGCAAATGAGAAAATGTAATTGAAACAAAGGTGCAAATACGTCCCATTTCGCGGATACGTCTGACGTGAGCTGGGCACAGTGGCACTCACAAAAATGGGTTCAAAATTAAAAAGTTTAAAACTGAAACTAGAAACTTTCTTTTGAGGTGAATAAACATAAATAAAATTACACAAATCTTTGCATTTATTAAAGATTTCTAATTGAAATAAAGAATATTGAGGGTAAATCGCTTTCTGTTCTCAACTGTAGCTAGGAGTGAGGAGAGAGTTGAGGGATATAAAGCTCACCATATAACCGGATACTGCTGTCGACTTCGCCAAGCGAGTTTTTGGCTATGCAACGATAGGATCCCACGTCGTCCTTCTGAAACTTTCGCACTATCATGGACATTTTTGTCTCGTACATGGACTGGGTACTCTCCTGGACATGGTACTTGTTGGATGTGACAATCATTTCGCCTGTTTTGGGTTCAAAATAATAAGCAACAAAATTGTTAGAACTACGATAACAAAATTTGTTGTAAATATAAAGTAAGCTACGACCCTTTGGCATATTTTTGGCTTATGTCAGTCTGTTTTGGTTTTGGTAGAATTCAGTTCAGATTATATTCTCGTATAGACCGCTTGGCAATCAAAAATAATATTCAAAATATAAGAAAAAAAAGTATATAAATCTAAATATATTTCCACAAGGAAATTCTGTGTTTGAAAGGAGACGTGATTCAACTCTAGTAATTTACTTTTAGGTAAGTGGAAAACACATCTACGAATAGGGAATTTGAGAAGTTTTTACAAAGAATATAAACCGGAATCTAGGAGATTTAAGGGCATATTATATAGGGCCAGTCTTGAGCTCTCGAGATGTTTATTCTCTCATTTCGGACAATAACTTGACATAACCGTAGAGAGACAGATATATAAACTAGACCTAGGATTAGAAATTTTCGAGGAAAGCCCAACCGGGGAGAGGGACACGGACTGGGAACGCGGCAGCACCTGGAACGAGCGGACGAACGAACGTGCCACAATCTGACAACTGACTAATGACAATGCCAACCGAGCCGACTCGATTCGAATCGAATCGATGTCGGAGTAATGATGCGCTCGGTCCGGTCCCATGGCCCGGCATCTGCATAGATGCATGTACCCGGCACACACACACATCACATCCCATACCATGTGTGCATGCATATATCCATATATATCCATATACATATATATATATCGGGCAGACAGGTCTCCTCGCACACTTACCCGTGTCCTTAATCCAGTAGTTAATTGATTTGGGCGAGGCCTCGACGTGACACTCGATTTGAACATCAGTGCCAAGTGGTGCGCCGACTAATTGATTCGGCACTTGGATGACTGGGTGAACTGTAACGACACAGGAGCAGAAAGATAAGAGAGTGAGTGCGGGGAATCGTTTGAGAGATGGCCAAATAAAACAAATGCGGCCCTCAAATTAGCCAAGGGTTTTGGTAGTCAAAAGGGAAGCTAAGAGGTTTGAAAATTCGTTTAGTTTATAATTTATTTAGAATCGCTGGCAAAAGTTATTAATTTTCATTTTCTGATCAGTCAAGAAGATGTTGAACTATTCGAAGATCCTGGCCGAGCAGCTGGGCTTCTCGGAGGATAAAATCGCCATTCTGGCTGGTTTTGGTGGAATCGTGGGCGGCCTGCGTCCTGTCCACAAGACGCTGATGTGTGTGGGCGCTGCCACCGTGGCCTGTATGCTGGTGGGTCTGACAGTCAAGTCGATAAAGAAGCGGGCCAAGACAAGCGGAAATAAAAAGGGAAACGGAAACGGAAACAAAGACGACGACGCAACTGTATGCAAAATGAAGCGCATGCCCATCAATATAGTGAGCGGATCGCATTTTAATCCCGACATGCAGGCCATGGGCATGGACAAGGTCACTTTGCCGCCGCAAGATCCGCTGCAGGTGGATCAGGGAATTGGCGAGCAGGACACCATCGCTATTATATAGACAAGAATATGAGCGAGCGACACCCAACTAAAAAATTGTTCTATATAAATCAATGTGATATATACCATTTCATATGTATATATTTTGTAATTTGTCAAGCATCCATGCAATCAGAAATATGTGTTCCAATATTAACCAATTAAAATCTAACACAGAGACGTTGTCCTGTCACCAAATTCAAAGGACTCCAAATTATTTTAGCCCTTTGAGGCAAAAGGGAACAAGAGCTGGTTAGCGAACTTGAAGGCCAATTGAGTGTGGCATATTTTGAAGGTGTGTATGTGCCCCCCGACTTTCTATCGAATTTTCCCCACTCATTTTCCTGCAGCCAGGCAACTCATCAGAATGCAGAAAGCGTCTATTCTGCATTGACAACTCTTTTGCCGATGGCCGAACTTTCGTATTTATTGTCACTTAGGCTCCCTTTTCAGGTGCGACCAAGGCAGGGGCGTGCATTTAAGGGGGGTGCCAGGCAAGCTGGGACTGAGACTGGTATGGCCATGACCAAAATTGGTGGTTTTGTAAAACCTGCCAGGGCTCCCAGCTCCCAGCTCCCAGCTCCACTCCGATCCCTGCCATATTGCACATTGTCCCCAACCATTTCCCCTGCCTTTACCTTTTCGCTCTTGAGACATTTGCGGCCATGTGCATTGATAGTTGATTGCAGGACTCTGGGAAAAGTGTCCTCTGCACGAGCCCCGAGCCCTTCCCCGTCCCCGCCGTGCGTAGAGTTTCCCCAGCCGGAGGGATTTTAATTGATTTCCATGGCCGACTGCCTTCTGTCTTGGCCATCAACTATCTCTAATCCCGCTTGCGGTTGGCCCTCTCTCTTAAATTTCATATATATGCATATGGAATAACTTTCAGACTTTGCTTTTGCCGCCGATCGCTGTAAAATTGACACGAAATTCGATACTTTTACACTAAAAATAAAAAGGTTTAAAGAAATACTTTGAAATTAAGTTGAATGAAAACGATAATGTAGCTTGAAAAGCAGAATGTAAATATATAACTACATATATTAGGAATTATTAAGAATCTTTAGGAAATTTGTTCAAAAAAGAATATTTTTAACTTGAAAATCTCGAAATAATACGATTTTTGCGGTAAGTTAGAGTACAAAAGTGTTGCCTACTTTTTAGGGTTTTCCTTACAGAAATTACTTTAATTTTGTTTTAGCCATAATATTAGGCCGATTAAGTTGAAATTTAGCAAGTAAGTAGACAATATAATTAAGAAATGGAAAATATTTCATAAAATTAATTTTTGTTCGTCCAAAAGATCTACAAAACAGACGCCTCTGTAAGCTGATTTTCGTCTAGCCGATGCATCGGCCATACGTGATGATGATTAATCCACAAGGGGCAGAGATTGGGGGATATGGTTCGGGAAACTGCCACATTTCGGGTCTATCCCCCCAGTGCATTTATGGATAAAGGGTCGCCCGTCGCCCGTCGCTAGTAGCCGGTAGCCAGTAGCCGGGCAGCTGCAGTCCCTCGGCACTTTCGCTGGGCGATTTGGAATTTTGCAATGATTATTCTGAGCATGTTCCTGCCTGGTGGCCAACGGCCACCTTTCAACCTTTCACCTTTCACCTTTGGGCCATTCAGCCATTGAGGCATTCGGGCATTCAGCCAGGTCCTCGCCGGCTCTGCAGCTCGCCCAGTTTTGCGGCAAACAAAGCCACAAATATGCACTAATGACGTCGTCAGCTGCTGCCACTCGCTACAATCTCCACACAACTCGACCACCTTGCCGCTTCTACCTCGCCCCCTGTTTTCACCAGACCTTGCTTCGATTTCCCTGAATTTTCCCAGCATTTCGCAGCATTCTCCCACAGAGTAGAGACTCCCATTTCGTTGGACAATTGTTTTTGGAGAGAGCTTGAGCTCGAGTTGGTTGAAGGTGACAAAAAGTCGGAACTCATGCGTGGTCTAAGCAGATTCCACGTACAGTGCGTTTCATGGAAACAGACTTTGGGCTGGGACTATCCCTAATTAGAGTAAAGTTTCAGTGGACTTTGAAGTTGAGTAAAGAAAACATAAACAAAAAATAATAAATAATAAAAATGGGGCGCTTAAAGGAGCTTCTTTAAAGAATTTCTAGTTACTTTTGAATCTCTCCTAAGGAAAGTGGTCAGTTTTCAATTTGAATTTCTTTCTTCGCTGGTTTTTGGTGGCTTTTGCACGAACGTGATTTTTCGCATTTTGCCGCATTTACATTTGGCAGGATAACAGGGGCAAACGTGCCTCCTGACCAACTTGCATCCGAGAAAGGAGAGTGAAATTGCAGAGATGAAGACAACCGAGATATAGCATAGCATATAGCACACACTGGCGCAAGGATGTGTTGCATGCTGCCAGCGGGATGTTGCCGCTGTTCCTGTTGCACATCCCATAGGTGCAGCTAATTAGGGGAAGCGCCTAATAAGGCGGCAACGGAAAGCGCAGTGCAACGGAAATGGTTCAACGCAAAAGCGGCAAGCTTCAGGGACACTGCGAGGAAATATATTTTCAAAAGGGAATTACCTATAGAGTTATATATATAATTTTTATAAATATATCAAATTTGAATGTTTATAAATTAAACTATAAGTTCTTGTTAGATCTCTCATTAAAATTGTATGAATTCTAAATGAAATTAATGCTTCTTTTTCATAGGAAATATATGCAATTTTTATTAATAAAGATGTTCAAAGTCGGAATAATAATTTATCTGCAAATTCCACTCGATGTACCTGAATTTCATAGCCGTGTAGCTTTATCAGCCAGCTGCAGCAGCTGGAAAGCATCTGCTCGTGCAACTGACTCCGGAAAAGTTTCCCGGAAAGGCGGAAAAAGCGGGGACAACCGCGGGAAGCTGTGTGTGGCGGAGGGGGAACACGGCGTTGGTGTATGGATGGGTGCATCCACCAACTCTTTGGCAAACAAATTGCGAGGAAGTTGTTGCAAAATGGCAACAGGAAAAGTAAACACGCAGCGGAAAGTAGGGAAAACCAAGAGGGGGAAATGCGAAGCGCTCTCCACTCGAGTTGATCAAAAAGTTTTCCCAGGTTTCCACCTCAGCAGCGGCAGTCGCTGCTCCTCGAAGATAACTGTTAACCAGTAACTGTTTACTGCTGACAAGCAGTCCGAAAAGTTGGACTAGGGATGGTGGAAAACCTGTTGGCAGTCCTTCGATTTTTCTAAATTAAGATTCTAAATTAAATAGTAGGAAAAAGGAATATTTTGTTTATTTTAATTATATTTTCTTATCTAATATTTAGACATTTCCTGACACCTAGAAAATCATGTTTCTCTAGGAGAAATATTAACAGAAAATTGGGTTCACTTTTATACAAATAAAAAGATTTAATTAAGTTAAAAATTATTATTATAATTATATTTTATAAGCGAACATTTTTGTCTTTATTTAAATTAATGAAATAACAACGCAAATGCTCATTATAAATTGATTAATTTTTTTTTTTTTATGGCTCAGAAATTTTTATTGAAATTTAAATTAAAATGATACCTTTTTAATAATCGAAGAAAAGTGGCACTTTTAAATGAATAAATAAGTTCGTTAATCTATACAAAAAACCCTTCAAATACCCTTTCTATTTAACCTTTACTTTGATTTTTGTACTTAACTTTAAAGTTATTCCTCACATACGAGCGCCACTTAAAGACCGCATTAACACAATGTCAAAATGTTAAAAGGCGTGATTTTGCCACCTAACGGCTAGGGGATCCCTGCTGCTGCTGCTGCAGTGGCAAACGAGCCAAAAAAAAAAAAAAAAACAAACAAGGCGGTGGGAATGGGGGCGGTTTTCCAGGACAAACAAACGCAGTAGCCCGCCTCCAGCTCCCCTTTTGAGCTGCCTTGATGATTGAGTGAACTGCCACATGGCAGCAGAGTCAAAAGTGCACACAGAGAGGGGTCGAGGAAAATGGGAGCAGGGGGGGAGAAGTGGAGCTTCAGCACGTGCTGCAGACAGTTTGACAAAAAAGCTGTGGCCCACCGAAAAGGCACCTGCCTGCCGCCACTACCCCGCATTTTCCTCTCGATTTCCCTGCTGCCTCTGGAAAAAACAACAAAAGAGGAGCGCAGGTAATGCCCCAGTATCAGTGACAGGATTTAAACGGATTACAACAAGGACAATCGAGTTAGCACGGCACATAGAACATGGGACATAGCACTGGAAAACTCGGGTTTACCTTCTGTCTTCAGTCCTTCGCTCGCTTTTGCCTTTTAACGCCCCTCCCCCCTCCCATTCCCCCCTTGTTGCTGCTGGACTTTCCCAGATTTCCCAGTTTTCCTTTTTATTTCTGCCTGCTTTCCTTGGCCTGCGGGGCAGCTCCTTAAATGGACCTTCTGAGCAGTGAGCGAAAATTTCCAATACTGATTTAATATTTGGATACATATTTGTTAAAATCAATATTTTTTGATGTACAAAAATTTAAAATTTCAAAGTTTAAGAGATTTTTTGGATATAATATAAATTTTCAATTATCATTCATAGTCTAACATACTCTAGTTTCAAAGGAAACTATTTAGCTTGACCTAAAAAGTTTTCTACTTTTATTTTTTAAGAAATACTTTCTTGAAATAATAAATTTCAATTAATTTTATAGTTTAAATAAAGCAAAACACTTTAAGAGGGACTGGCAACTTTTTTAAAACAAATTTCTTTGCGTGTAGGACTTAATGTAAGATAAACGCCGCAGCTGCCATGGCCAAAACCGAGCTGGCTGACTGATGCCGCTGCTAAGGCTGTAAGACAACTGATGATGAGGTGGGTGGCCCTGGCACTGGCCACTGCCGCTGGATATGAAACACCGAGACACCGTCACCGACACCGACACCGACACCGAATGGAGTTGACCAACCGCAGGCGCCTCTAATTAATGGCGCAGCGCCAGGCCAGAGACTGTCAGTGCGGCGGACAGAGCGAGCATCGTATGCATATATGTATATATGTATATATATCCCCATATAGAGATAGGGGTACTCACAGTGTATGCTCAGAGAGATCCGCTTGGACACCGATGGGGGCACTCCGTTGGAGGCGATGCACAGGTAGGAGCCCATCTCGTTCCTCGAGATCTTTGACAGCTTCAGGACCTCGCCGCGAAAGGAGGGCGCTGCAAGCAAGTTAGGTGGGAAAATGAAATAAAAAAGGATAAATATAAATAGAAAGATACTCACCCAGAGTCTTGGTGCCCACACTGTCCTTGAGGACTATCTCATTGCCATCCTCGCGCCGCCAGGTGACAATCGGTTCCGGATAGCCACGGGCTCTGCAAAGAAAAGACATGAATAATACAATTTTAATTAAGAAATTTGCTTTGCTATAAATAATTATAAACCTGCCTGATCTCAAACTCAAGCTCGAAAGTCTAAGAACCTAAGCTATGGGAGCCCCATAAACCGGAAACGGAAATGGCTAGCGCCTTGGCGTAAATGGCAAATGCTTAATGGGAAATATTCAAGTTCAGTGGCTTATTAAATTTAATATGACGATGCCTCAACATAGATGCTACGGCCGAAGGAGGGTCCCATTGTGTCCGTGTTTGGAGCAAAAACTTTTGTGCAATCTAAGCGGCGGGGCCAAGGAGTTGCGAAATAGGCAAAACGCTTGAAACCAGCAGGCGCCTCCGCCAAAGCTCAAGTGTGTGATGCAGTTAAAAAAAAAATATATATAGGTGCAAGCGGAAGAGATCGAACTAAAGATTCTTCTTAAAAACTACATTTTATTTATTTATATATTAAATATTTTATTTGAACTTTTAAAAGTGCAAAAAAGCGAGTTTTTATATTACAAAAACAAAGTAAATGTCATGGTAGAACTACACTTGACCGGAAAAAGATATTTTCTAGACCTTTAAAACACTTTAAACAATTTACAAGTATTTACAACATATATATTTCTTACAAGCTATGAGTCAGAGAACCCATACAACCCCTAATCCCTTTAGACAAGACAGGGTATCGCCAAAGAGGGGGCCAGGGAAATGCGTGTTAAGACAGCAGTTGTTCAACAACGAACCAGACACGGGTGTGGTAAATTTTTATGATGCCGCAAACAGATGCAAAATGGCTAAAAAGAGAATCAACCAACACACCCACATGGCCAACACAATGGCCAACAGTTGGCTAACAGTCAGCGGCAGTTGCTTAGCCATTTTTAGTCGGGGCCCAAGATGGAATGCTTGTGCAAGTGCGGTTTGCGGATTGCGGGGAAGGATAGGGAAATCTAAAGGAGAATCTGTATGAAAATCAGTTGGAAAATCTGCAGGAACTTTTGCGGAATCAAGTGCAATTTACATGGCCCAAAGACACAGCCAGACACAAGATGCGAACTTGGCCCAAACAAAGCGAATTTTAGACGCCAACTGATGAAAAGCCCCTCGCTGGGTGACCTTCTTTGCTCCTGGTATGATGAGAGTGGCTTTAATCGAAGTTAAATACTTCAGTTATAAAAAAATTAATTATTGAAAAATAAACCCTATTTATTATTATTTCGAACATATATTTCCTCTCTTTACATTTTTTGCAACATTTTTTCCCTCTGATCAGTTTCCCGTTTAACCCCTTGAGTTTATTAGTCGGAGCTTTTAATGTTAGTTACACAAAAGTTGAATTCATTTTAAGGGATTTGCACTAAGTGGCATTAAAACTGAACAGACGGGAAAACAAAAAATCGACGGGGGAAAAAATAGGAAATTCGCAGACAAGCTCTCTAATAGCTTTCCACGCTCTCTCACACACATGGAAAAGCGGTGAAACGCGCTTATCGCCATCGTTTCATCATTTTGCGGTTAAATCGTTAAAACAAAAAAAGGAAAGGAAAACGAGAGCAACACTTCGTGGTTGCGGTCAAGTTCATAAATCAGCAGACCCAAACCCAAGTCCGCTTTTAGCTGTTGGATAGTAACCAACACAAATTAGGGACTTAGGGAATGTTCGTAATATCCAAAACACCCTGGAAAATGGCTCAAGGATATATTCAGGTTCTGTTCTCCTAAAGGCGAGGGGGTAAATAATTCATATACTTTCTGTACATTAAATATTAAATGTTTTCAAAACAATACTATATATATATCTTTAAACTAGAGAAATAACCCAAATCTAACTTTGTGATAGATCCTTCTGTTTCCCCAGACTTCATTTTCCTTTCCTTTTCCCCCGTTCAATAGTCTAAAATACCCGCTATCCTTAAGGCCAGGGTAGCCAAGGAGTTACGGTGCTAAATCAAGAGAAATGAAGTGTCACTTAATTTGTTGACATTATTACATCGAAAGAGAAAATGGGAATGTGGCAGTGGGAGGGAAAAGTTGAAAAGTTGAGCAGGAGATGAAGTTGGCGATGGCGACTTCCTTTTAACGTTCTGATTTCTTCAAAGCAAGCCGCTTTGATTGTCACTTAATATTTAATTTAAAAAATAAATGTATTAAAAGTCAAGCTTTTTTATATTATTTACAACTAACTTTCATTGTCAGTTAGGATTAGAAAATAAATGTTTTAAGCCTTTTGGAAAAGCTCACAAAAGAATTAAAGTAAATTATTAAATTATTTACAAATCATTGAATTAGTTTTCAAGCCAAACTTGAAGTACAAATTAAATAATCAATTTTATGGATTAATTTACATAACTTTTCTATTTAGTATTTAGTTGATTTGTATTTATTTTTGAATAGACTAAAACATGAATTTAAATGACAAATAGTAATAGATTTCCCTCAAGACAGTAAACAATTAAAGTAGCCAAACGTTTTTGAACTTTCTCCTGTCTCTGTAGTTCCTTTCTAGTTTTCCTATTTCCTCCAATTTCCCTTATATTCCCAGTTAATAAAAACCCCCAAAATGGGAATTAACCATATATAAAACCGGTACATACTCACCGACAAGTCAGTCGCACCGGACTACCCTCCGGCACAATCACATCCGATGAGGTGTCCTCGCTGATAAAGTCCGGCGGAATCACGACATCCAGAAAGCCTATCTGAAATGCAAAAACAAAAGAAGAGAGAAGGTAAAAGCAACGAAAATAAGTAAAATAAAGCAAAGACAACAAAGGCAGACATTGGCACGGCCTGGGAAACAGATTTCATTCCCCTTACTTAAATTATCACAAATTACTAAGGGGACAACTATGTAAGTAATGTGCACAGAGAGAAAGTCTTAGTTGAAGCTATCTTCAAGTAAGTTGTAATAAATATTGTTATTAAATATTAAAAATAAAATATATATATAAAAATATATTTAAAAAACTGGACACCTATGAATACATATGTTTGGAAAATGCTGGTAATATATGAGACATATTTTTAAAATTTTCAAAAGCCTTAGCCCAACATGTAAACCAATTAAATCTTCTTAAGAGCAACAAATCTTAATTGTTTTTCCTTATAAAATAGTTATAATAATAACTTTAATGACTATTAATTAACTGGCAATAATATTCCATGTTTCTGGAATTTATTAAATATATTTACGAAAGCTTTATCGCAGTGTAACGATGGTGCAAAATTCACCGATTATGCAAGGGACTCGTAAAGCAGGAGTAATGGCAAAGTGTTTTATATGGCAAGCCAAAGTGATGTGGAATAAACTAAGAATAAACTAAGCCAAGGTGGAGCGTTAAATAGTTTAAGAGAAGGGGGGGTACTGAGGAGGGCACAGGGGTGGGGGGCTGGTAGTACGGTGCACTTTGACCCTGCCATGGCTGCCTGCCACTTGGACCGTTGCTGCTGCTTCTGCTGTTGTTGTTATGAAAAGCGTAAAAGTGCAAATAAAAATTAAGGAAGCATGAAATACATTTTATTGGCACCATAAACTTCACTTCGCTGGACACACGAGTGTACGTGTGAGCGGAAACGCACACTCACCCCCCAAGCAGGGTGTGTGCGTACATGATGCTGCCAATTTATATGCCCCACCATCATCGCCTCTCCTCATGTGTGTGTGTGTGTTTTCGCATAGTTTTCGCTTTCGATTTGATGCGCTTTCCTTTCATTTCCCCCCTCCCCCCATCCCTCTCTTTGCTCAAGCTTTTCTTGAAGCAAAGGAAAATGGCGAAAAACAAACAATAACAACAGCAAGCACAACAGCTCAATGCATTCGCATTTTACTTTACCGTTTAATGCCGCATGAAAGAAGGAAAAATGGGAAAAGCATTTTGACAACAACGTGGAAAAGCGGAATGGAACGATCGGAAAAATATATGTATATATTACATACAATACATACGTAAAGGACCAGGCAAATTTTAAATTAACCATAATATATGACTGTGTTTTATGTTTGTTGTTGAATTAAGATCTCATATTATATTGTTGTATAAATAATAGTTGAAATTGAAAAGTTCTTAATGGGCAAATGAATTTTCCTCTTTTCGCATTTATATATATTTTTGCTTGTGTTTAATAATATTAATAAATAAATTTAGCTTTACTCTTACTCATTAAGGCAACGTTGCGTATACGTAATATAAATATTATATTAAGTATACGTTACTATAAGTACCACATTGCGTATACGTAATTTGTGCTATATTAAATATACGCTATTTTTATATCCATTATGTCAAATATCTTACTATATTATTATCTTTTACTACATTTTTATAAAAACAATATAGCTTTTAAATAATTAAGTATATAATTATAATTATATTAACATTCTCTTGATTTGCATAGTTGTATTGATTTGTTTTTTTTTCCTAAATCCAATTATTATTTACTTATTTACTCATAAAGCCAACGTTGCGTAGACGTAATATAAATATTTTATTAAGTATACATTATCAGAAGTACCACATTGCGTATACGTAATTTGTGCTATATTAAATATACGCTATTTTTATATCCATTATCTAACATATTTTCCTATCTTACGATCTTTTACTTCATTTTTATAATAACAATATAGCTTTTAAATAATTTAAATAAACATGTTGTTGGCCAACTCACCTGACTTTTCATGGGATCCGTGTTCAACTGACACATATAACCGCCACGATCCTCCTCGGAAACCGCTTTAATGTGCAAATTCCAAGTGTTCTGGTCCAAATGGCTGACCGTGACACGTGGATTATGGGTGATCACATTCTCGTGGATGGCCTGTATGGCCTTTGTGTCGGCCTTGAGCCAGCCCACCTGAAGGGAACAGGTGTTTTAGGATTAGGAAATAGTTTGCAATATACAAAAAAGAAAGAATTCTTTATTTATCTGTATTTTTCATGATTTTCTTTGGATATTTTTGGGCAAGGGGAGCCCGGCAAACTGTTGACTCACCCGATAGCCGCCCAAATGGCGGACGTGACACGTGAAGGTTGCGTCGCGTCCAACGGCGACGGACACGTTGGAAATGCTCTCCACGAACTCCGGCTGAAAGGCGCCAATTGCTGGAAGGACGAAGAGGGAGAGGAAGGGAAAGCAACTAGATTAGAGTGCAGCGGTGTGTGTGAGAGAGTGGTGTCCCTGTGTTAGTGGCAGTTAATGATATCGCGAGTTCACTGGCAATGCATTCACAGGACCACCTCCCCTGCTAGCCCCGAAAGCCTCCCCTCTGGTTGCGCCTGCCAAAAAGTCCGTGATTTATCGCTTTTAAATGTGCCCGTTATTCCAACCAAACCACCCACTGAAGCCCACCTCCCAGCAAAATGCAGTCCTGCCTGCCTGCATTTCGGCCTTGCCAACAACTTAACTGTGCCAGACAACCGGCGGCAGACAATTTAAAGAGCTGCGGCGGCTAATTGAAGATCGACATCCGGCACGGCACCATGGGCCGTAATTTCTCCGGCATTTCAGCTCGCTCTCCCTCTGGGTAACTGAGTCCGGAACCAATCCCGGGGTCTGGGTTCGAGGCACACGCAAATATAAATAATTTATTGAATCATTGAAAATCAAACATTTCACTTGCAAGTGCTGCAAAAAAGTTTGCCAGCCCAGGCCGTAAACGTAAAAAAAAAAATGAGAAAAATCAGAAGGATAGCAGAGGCCTGGCCTTGTAGTCGACGCGGTAAATACTCAGGATATACATTTAATACCCAATTTATTATCAAAATATAATCTAGATGGAATATTTCTTAAATATCTTCTTAATTTTATTTCTCTTTCATATAATTAAATAAAGTTTATAACTAATAGATTGCCAAACAGTGGGCTCTACGAGTTAGCCTTTCGAATAGGTATGCAAAATAATAGCACAGAAGAAGGTTAAGCAGGATATATATACTCTAGGCTGAGGGGAAAGGATCCAGGATCCAGGACCAGACAGCAGCAGCCACGCACGACTACTGTCCTGGCCGCAGACTCTCCGCTTGCCCGCTCGTCCTCTCGTCGTCTACATCATCGTAATGCATGCAAAAAACTTTTGGCAAACTTGAAATTTAAATATTTATAGACAGTACCGTTGGCTCACTGCAGATTGAAGGGATTCAAAGGGGGTGGCGGTGGTGTATATTGTGTGTAGAAATACCCTATATATACATATATACATAGATATAGGGAGGGAATTGGGCTGAGGAATGTGCTGAATTGACTCAATTGGCCAAAGGCATGATTTATCGCACTTTCGGTGCCTGTGACTCTGCCTGCCTGCCAAATGCAAAGCGGAATGCCAGAGAATCCAAGGATCCTAGGAAGTTCCTACCACTCAACTACAGTTGATAATCTGGATAATCTACTTGCCGGCCACAAGCTAAAAATATTTAAGCAACTTTATTTGTGTCGAGTGCCCAGACATGGTCGCACATTTGAATAAATTCAGTCCTGAATTAATTGGTGGAATGCATGCCACTCTGCCACGGCTACTGGCAGTGCCTCTGTTTGCGATTTAATTGAAGATGGAATTGATTGAATTCATCATTGATTTACTGCTGAATTCAGTCCCAGTTAAGTCATGAGTTATTGAGAGAATCTTTGCGAGTACAATGGCAGAATTAACAAAGTAAATTATGGTGGCTTTTGTCGTATTTGCTTTAAATATATTGAAAACTGTTGGCTTTTCACCAAAGTTTTTATCCAGAAATGATTGGATTCGTTGGATTAATTGGTATAATTATTTGGTTGCTTGATTTTTATTGGCTGAGTGGATATCTATTAAATTATTTATTTACTGCTTCTACATATCTTATCATACAATTTTGATTTACATTTAAGAAATTACTAAAAAAAACGTATATTAAAAACGTTGTAATAAATTGTTGCCAAAAGGCTTAAATTGTTTAAATTAAATTAAGGTTATAGGTGTTTTTCTATTTCAATTGTTAAAGGTTATGGTGTCCTGTGGCTGTTTAATAAATAAAATAATAATAAAAGACATAAACAGTTGGGACTGTTATTGGTGACTGACTGAATTGTTAAGATATTAATTCTATTTTTAAATATATAATGATTTTCTTTTTTGGTAAAAATTTATATTTTTTATAAAATATATATCTTTATTAACATTTTTGAAACATATTATTGACTTTCTGCTAATAAAATTCTTCAAAGTGCAGGGCCAGAAGCTAAGCTGTAATTGTAAACCAAAAATTCAACAACACCCCAAAGTTCAAGCAGTCCGGGACACTGCAGGCGGTGTGTGTGTGCGGTTGTTTTTGGGCCACCCAATGCCAGAGGGCTGCGGGGGCGGTCGGTACAGTGGAGCCTCTCCTCCTGTGGCCCCTGCTGCATTACTGTTGCTGCTTGGCTGACTGCGGCTTGTTTGTCAATCTGTTCGAGAGTCGAGTCCGCATGCAGGCGGAGATGTTGTGCAGCATTGTGCCAATCCCAATGAACTTGTCAGCCGCCTCCTGGTCCCTGAATTTCTGTGAACTTTGGCCCGAGCTCTGGCCGTGGGTCAGCAGCTTCCACTTAAGGCACTCCTGCCTCCGGCATTTTCCGGAGTCGAGGCAAAGTCAATTAACCCCTTAGCTTTTCCGCATCTCCCCTCTGCCTCATAAATTCCAGCTGCCTTCATTTCAATTTTCCCTTTTTCATTCGCAACACACGCATTTTGGGGAATCCCCCGCCGAATCAAGTCTTGTCAATTTTTGTCTCACATCCTTGAGACCCGAGGCTCGAGGCTCGAGGCTCCTTTTACACAAATTTCCCCTTGTTTCCCTCATATCCCCCTTCGATTTCCCGGGGAAAAAGTTTAAATCACACAACGACAATGAGGATTTGCCGAAGCAAATTTATGGCTAAGGACATTGGCAGAACTTAAGCAGGAAAACGTATTAGCTTGGGTGTCCTGGGCGGGTGTTACACTCACACACACACACACGGGGGTGTGGGCAAGGTAAGTACACACAATGCGATGCGATACGATTCGATACAAAGATGCCAATCTGCATGGGAATGGCACTGACAGTGGCTGTGGAGACAAACCGAAACTGAGATTTTTACACTCAGGGAAATATATATATTCTGGCTAGTGCTGAAATGTTCTCTTTCGAAACATTATTCGTTTTTAATTTGAAATACTTTTTCCCATAAAATTCCTCAGTGAAGGACTTCTTTTAGAACATCCTTTCTTTCTCTTAGTGTATCTCGGCACCTTTTTCTCGGCAGTTCGTTTTTTATGACCTCACACGTGGACAGGCCCACAAATCCAGAGGCAAAGCACCAATGATAGGTGATAATGGCAAATTTGGAAAGGCAAACACAGGACACCAAACTTGAACAGCTCGCAATGGAACTCGGGCTGAAGTTTGAAAGCGAAACGGAGACCAAGTGCCGTCTTAAAGGCGAGTTTGGCTAAGACAAACAAATGACTTGGTAGAGAAGGAGAGCGATAAGAAGGACGAAGGCGGACAGACGCCTGCAAATGACTGTCGGCTGGCATTGAAATTAGCATTTTTACAAATCGTCGTTGGCCAGCGTTGAACTACTGCCAATTCGGAAAAACGCCCCCCACTTTTCCAAGGAAAAATTCAATTTAAATTTCTTGGCTTTGCCTTTTTTTTAGCCTAGCAAATGTCAAGCAATTAATTGTGCCTTGATTTCTGATTCACACTTTTCTTTTATTTTTGTTTCCTGTTTTCTTTTGTTGTCTGTTTTTTTTTATCCTTTTAAAAAGGGTTAGCTATTAATTGCCAAAGTTTTGATGCTATGGCGGGAATATTTACATATTTGTTCAATAATATTTAAAGAAGTAATTTTCTCATTTTTGAAATTTGTGGAAAGGTGTAAGTATTTAATTGTTATTTAGCTTTAAAACAGTTTTTAAAAAGTCAAAGATTTACAGCAGTAAAATTATTAAATTTTAATTAGAATTTTAATAGTTTAAGAATTTAAAAATTTGTTTCCTAGAAAATTATGCCGCTGTCTGGAGCTTGTTTAAAAAGTAATAATATGGACATTGACTTTATTTCCCAGTTCCTTGTATATATTAATTTATTCACATGAAGCCACACAGTAGAGTTTTCCATACACATACATATGTATATGCTTTTAATCGGCTTACTGCTCGGAGACTTCGTTTTTCCAGTTTTCCCTCTTTTTTTTTACACATTTTCGAATTTTATTCCTTGGGCGTCACATGTAATTAATTACAAATTACGCGCATTTTTCGGCATGGAGCAACTTTTGCTTCGTGGAAACTGGGGGAAAAGCGCAGGCAACTAACTCCGTCTGCGGCTTTTCTCGCTGACCGCAGGCGCTAAAAGCCGAAGACGAAAAAAAGGAAGGGAAGTCGGAAAGTCTGCAGGGAAAAAATCCAGCTCAAAGGGAAATGAAAATTGAAATTTAAAAAATTACAAAATCTAAAAAAAAGAAGATACACTAGCATATAGAGAGAGAATCATGCTGCCTGTTGTTGGTATCAATTAAGTCACTCGAGGGACGACGATGGCAACAACAGCAACAGCAAAATGGCCATTAAAAGTGGCAAAAGGTAGCGCCATCTCGCTCTGTTAGCCATATTGCGGTTTAGCTTACATTTCACATCCGGTGGGCGGTTTTGTGGGTGGTTTTATGGCTGTCCCATTTCGCAGGCGTTTGGCAATTAATTTGCATATCATTGATATGCACACACAGTAACGAGCCAACAACACACACACACACAATCGTATGGCACACACACCAGCACACACACTAGCACATCGCTTTATATTTGCTTAGGATTATTATCGGTTATTAATGTTGCTGTAATTGAAAATTATTTTCACTTTTATGTTTATCATTATCAGCTGCCATTACATGGTAACCCCTTTGCCGCCGCCGGTCCATGGTCCTTCGTCCATGTCCTGGCTGCATTATTATTATTATCGCTGGGGAATTATTGTTTGCCGTGATTTAAGTGCTTTAAATATGCACATCTGCATGTATTTAATATTTATGCGGACCCAGAGAGAATCGTGGGCCACGTCCCAGCATAATTATTAACTTTATGGGAATAGTTTTGCCGCTAGTCGTAGTTTTGCCCAGCATTTTCCACCAAAAACTGGCATATTTGTTTATGACAAAAATATGGAGTTTGTAGCACCAAAAAGATTATTTTTAAGTCATTTATTATATTTTAATTAATTAACTAAAAGTTAACTAATTATTAAATAACTTTTCGTAGGTATAGAAACAATATTTTACCTGCTGAGTATACACAAATAAAATAATGATAGAAAGATATTTAGAAATAGTATCAAAACCTGTGATCTTCTTGAAATTGTAACTTATAATAAGTAAAAGCTTTTTTTTCTGCTTTGTATTTTTTTTAAAGAATTTTCTTGTGCCTTTTAATATTTTTTAAATATAATTCCTAATATTAAAAAAACGCTCAACTTGTAAAAATAACAAACTTTAGATAATTACAATTTTTTCTAGTAGTTTTCATCGTCTTTATCTAGTATTTATTTAATAATAAATATTATCTGAAGGAGAGTGTCATTCAAATGTCAAAAAATAAGGTTATTTTGCTTAAAATAAGCCCCTTTTATAATTAAAAAATATGCTCAATAGCTCGAACATTTCTAAGTAGCAAACGTTTTATCACTTACTTCCTAGGCCTTGGCCTGCACTTAGATGGCCTATTCTACTTTTATTTCTAGTTTTATTGGGCTATCTGAGCACTGATTTGCAAATTAGTTGGCTTTACTGACCATTAAATGGTATCGTGGAGATTTTATCCCCCTGACTTGACCCTCATTCGGGGGCATCGAAGGCCCCAAGCAAATCAAAATTAATGGTTCGATTTCACCGCAATTACCGCCATCGACTGGGGAATAAAAACAAAGGTTTTAGAACGAATCACGATGCACAATGCGGCCCGATAATATAGTATTATATAAATAAATACATATTTAATGTGAGAGGAAGGAAAGTATTTTGTGAGTGTCGCGCCGACGTGAACAATTTGGCACTTCATTTTTTACAATTATCAGACGACAAGCAGACAATCGCCCGCCGGGCCAGGTGGGAAAGCCGGCCCCTGGAAAAGCTCGGAAAAGTGGGAAGGTGGGAGAACTGGGGGAAGGTGAAAACATAATTTTTCCGCAATTAAAATGAAGCGAAATATATGTACGCTCGCTTGACTGAGCAGACAGTGTCCATTTTAGGACAAATAAATATTATTAAGATGGAGGAAATATGTTTTGTAATAATATTAGTTCTTTGTCAAAAGAAAGAAAAAATTCTTTAAAATTTTAGAACAAAATTTGAAAATATGTTCTTTGTTTAGCTTAATAATTAAACTTCATTTTGATGATATTTTAGAGCTGCAATTGTAAGTATCCAAATCTCTAAAAATTTAATACAGCAGTCTACAAAGATGATTCACATAATTTTGGGTCATTCAGCTTGAGAAGAAAATTTAAAATATTTCTACTAATATTTTTATATGAAGATTACTTTTGTCACATACTGTACAAACTGATTGAACCAATTTCAAAGGAATCTGGTGGATGAGTGAGTCAATTAAATCGCCATTGAATGGCCAGTAGTCAGAGTCCAGTAGTCAGTGTCCAGTGTCCAATGTTCAGTGCTCAGTTTCCGTTTACAGTGTTCGATGTTGCCCGTTGTCTTTTGTTTATTTATTTATTTGTTTGCTTGTTATTTATACGTTTTAATGCCAAATGGCAATTGGCGATGGCAACAATGCGATGTGCATGCTGAATGGTGGCCATGACAGTGCATTAAGCAGACTCCGGCAGCTAGCGGGACATCAGATGCCATTATTAATCGCTCATCCACGCCCAACGTCCACCGCCCCCGGGGCAAAGCTTTTCACTTTTCACTCATTTTTTTTCCGCCATTTCAGCGGGGGTTTAATAAACTCGCATTACGGCGAAACAATTATCAAGTCGGTTTGCGTTCAATTGCCCGCCGGAATGTGTCCGTCCGCCTGCCGCTATCCGTTTCCCGTTTGCCGGTGCACAACACTGATTACAGGGTTCCAATCGGGCGGAGAAAGTCACTGATAAGCCCGCGATATATATTTTATAAGCCCTCTCCAAGAGGATATAAGTATAGCGAAAAGTCCGCCTCAGATATGATTTTATTTGAAGTTGTTTTTCCCTTATTTAAAAGGACTGCCAGTTAAGGCAGCTTATAATTTTTAGTATTTAAATTATTATTTATTTTTTGCTACTATTGAATATACTAATAATAATTATTGTTTAATTATATATTTCTTGGCATCCGAAACTGAGTCTTAAGTTTTGTGAAAATAATAAATAAAGCTGTTGGTGGTTGCTAAAACCACTTTACAATCAGGCGGAGAAAGTTGTTAAAAATAGCTTGTAAGAATGTTAACTATACATTAAACTGTCGAGTTTTAAACATTTTTAAAATAAAATAAAGCAAATATGATCACACTACATTTCTTTTAAACAAATTAATAGTCATTAATTAAGGAAATTCATTTTAATTGTCGCCTGTCTATTTGCTAGAGGAAGAATTTTGGGGCAGAGGCTTCAAAAAATTATAAATTACATTAAATAATAATTAGAGTATTATAAAGTCAATTTTTGAGTCATTTTAATACTTGATCAATCGCTAAAAACTCTAAATTGTAATTTACTTTTACCATCAAAATTTAATTGTTTAATTTATTCCACAAAAAGATTAATTGTAATGAACATTTTTTTTATATTCATACAATGTACTTTCTCCTAAAAGAATAGAAATCTTTTTTTTGTATTAATAATGTTTAAGATTTTAAGAGAAACGTTTATTAAAATCTAGAGATTTAATTTGAAAGTTTATAGCTTCCGTTTAAAAATTCAAATTAAGTTTAAAGAGATTTCTTCATGTTGAAATGTTGAAAATAGTGAGTAATTTGTTTGTTGATTAATTAAATTAAATTTATTTCAAGATCAAAGTTCCAAAAAAGGACAAATTTTGATTTTAAGCTGATAACATATATTATTCAACTCACATAAGAATGTCTATCAATCATTTTATATATTTTACCGACGCCCTTTAAATTTCAGTTTTTAATATTTTAACAACTTGGCTTCGCCCTTCTTTCGCTTGCAAATATTTTAAAATAAATTAATCAATTATAAAATTATGTATTCCCAATGAAAATTTAATGAAATTCGATTCAGTTTCGATTCAAGCAGTTTTGGATATTACACAAAGGTGCCATTTTTTTCACAATTTAAAGCTTTGTAAAACTCCCTTTTGGTCGCCTAATTGTTGCCACTCTTTTTAGATTTTCGCTGCCGTTTAAATTATTTTCCGATCGGTTTACCTTCCATGAGCGTTACGACGATCAGCAAGTGAATCAACATTTTGCCATTCCGGTCGATCTTGGCGAGTTGAAAATTCCGTTTTCGTAAACGTTTCGCCGTGATTCGCATTTGGGTATCAATAATAACAATTCCGCAGCGACATTTGCGATCAGCACGCGAACGAAACAATCTCACAGCACTTAAAAAATTAAAAAAAAAGGTACACAAATGTACAGCTATTAGCAGCTATTGGATTTAATTTTTTAAATAATAATTTATGTTTTTTTTTAAAGTAAGTTTGCGAATTAACGAACGTTAGAGCGTTTTGTCAGCGTTTAAGCTCCGCTTCAACCGTATTTCAACCAGCCGACAGCGCCGACATTGATCAACTGAATATGAATCCGTAAGGAACTGGCTGCAGCATCCGAGGCGAAAGGACACGAAGCCTGGCCGAAGCGGGGCGAAGATGAGCCGAGTCCTGTCGAACAATAATCGTAACCGTTAGCCGTTGGATACTGTAAAAACGAAGTGGAAAGCCGAAGGCACGGCTGACGAACGCTGGTTGCCAATTGTCGAAGTGGATGTTCGAATCGAACGCTGTCCACCATGTGCCCAACGGGATCCACACACCAGCCACGTGGTGGAACGCTTGGTTCGAGGACAACAGCGGGGTGCTGGCCGTCCGGCGCAGGCGCCCTATCCGCCGGAGGAGGAGTGTCGTCCGCATTCGTCTGACAAATGGTACGACAATTGCTACAAGCTGTGGTGGCATTTGGCCACCGCCTGGCGCAACTTCATCCTGTGGCCAGAAAATTCTGCGCCAGTTCCGATGGTTTAGATATTGCGGCAGGCGTTCTGAAGGGTTTTCCCCGAGTTCCCTGAGTTTTCGAGTTTTGGTTCATTGCAATCAGCAGTGTCTAAGGTCAGCTGGGTATTAATATTGGTAAATAGGTTCATCAGAAAGGATTCCGGGAGATAGGTCTAAATAATCAGGATGAAATTTGGTTGGGAAAATAATTTAATACAGTTCATACAATAAATTATATTGGCCTTTAAAGGGTGGACACCATTATTATCATATAAATATTAATTATAGTATTTATAAATGATATATATATCTACAGATATTAAGATCTAGGTTATCCTCAATTCTAGAATATGTTTCCTGAATAGCTTAAATTATTTTATCTTAAAAATTTTGATATATTTCCTTCTTGCTTAAGAAAGTAACTTGAAGGTTCTCAAGGAGTTGCTAAAAACAAAAACTTTGGTAACTGCCAAGAATCATTAAATAAAGTAAAAAATAAATGCACCCTTGTCTTATTTATATCCATAATCATTTACATCGATATAGATTCAAAATAATATAATATATAATCACTTTTATAATATTCCTTGGCCAATTACTTTTGTCACCCGCCGGAATATAAGTACCCCTCAATTCCATACATAAGTTGTCCGTTTTCGTGTGGCCTCCAGCTGACATTTGGTGGTTGATCAACCGCCATGTCCCCCCGCGACCAGTTTTCCCCATTTTCCAGGAGAAACTTTCCTCAGCGCTGAGCGCAGAAAAGTTTCGAATTGCATTCTGCATTCTGTCAGATAAGCAGGGCGACACAATCCCAATCGAAATCCCAATTGACATAATTTTCAATATTGCAATGTCCGAAAAATAGTAGAATTGCACTCGAATTTAATTGAACTTTAACTGTCAGTTTTTCGCTTCTCGTGGCTTCAACTTTTTGGTCCTTCGGGAATGGGGTTCTTGGAACTGCGGGTGGGTGATGATGACAGGGCCCAAAGTCGCTGCTGTCAAAACCTGCCACAAAATGGCTTAATTATCCAATAGACGATGCTAGATTCGGGATGCGTATTTAACTTGTCAGCGGGGTGCCAGTCATCTTAAATTGTTGACGCAGCCGGGCGGCTTCTAGTTTTCGGTGTCTTCAACTTTTCCGCTAAATAACTCAATTACGAGTTTGCTGATGAGTTTTCCTGGAAGGGGCCGCGTTGTAATTATGCAATTATGCAATTTTTACCACCAGATTCGGTTAAATGAATTGCAGCTGCTGTTCCACTCCGACATCAGCGGGAAATTCGCTGCAACAAATCAAAGTGCGATTCTTTGAATGCGACGACGAAAACTTTTCCGGCAATTATCCGCAGAAAGTGTGGGGCAAAAGGACACGAGCGGCATAATGTTGAATATCTCTTATGCAATGTCGGGAAATTCTTAGCAAATCTGGAGCACTCGAAGGGAAAAATAAGCTTGATAAATGGTTTTACTTTTTAAAGTCTATTATAAACTATGAAAAATTACAGATTTAACTAAACCTATCTATGGGATCATTCTTATAAAATAAATAGAAGTAATCAAAAGTTCGCTGTTCTTTTTTATAATGCTTTTAAAAAATAAAGAACGGCAATTAATAAAGAAAAAACTTAAAAAATATAGCCATGCATTTTAATAATTTTTAATAATTAAAATATATCGAATTCTTTATTTAAATTCAAATAAATTCCTATTTAAAAATCTTAAAAATCATGTTTACATAAATAAATTATATTATCTTCAATGCAGCAATAAAATCTATATTTTTTAATGGCATTAAAAGTATTTGTTGGCTTATTTAATTACTGAACAATTGACAATCTTCCGGGGCAATGTATTTGTGAACAAAAGGATATCAATCAGGGATCTCAAAAGTCAGGCGCAAATTTAATTTGGGGATTATTAACACCAATGCAGGGGCACACACACATATGGTTAACTAATCCTGGGCTTTTCACACCGCTCCTCCCGGAAACAAAAAACTTCTAGGACAACGAAGAAACCAAAACCAAAACTTTTGTTTCTAAAACTCGTGTTGCAAGTCTCCACACAAAAGAAGGGAAGTTGGGGCCAGGTGTGTGTGAATTTTGAATTTGAAAAACTCTCGTCTCCCTCTCTCTCTCTCGCTTCTCCTGGCAGACACCTGCTGGAGCTGTAATAAGTATGCAGCGTCTACAAAGACAACAATGCCGATATCCTGAGGTATCCTGGAAATTAAGCAGTAACAAGGGTGAGCCTCGACGCAGTTACCTAGCTTTACTATATCAATATTTATTTAATTGATAAGATATATGATATCTATATGAAATATTTAAAAAATAAACCCAAGACTTAAAATAATTTGTTAAATTTTAATAATTTGAAGAATCCAAGGTACTTCCTGGGCCCAAAAGACAATATGCACGCTTGTTCTTCGCTTGTAAGGTGTTAAAGCAGGCGAAAGTTGGAGGCCATGTAGACAAGGACAAGAAATAGGAGGAACGATGCTAAGGACGAGAGGAGGAGCAGTGTGCTGGGGCAGGGACACGGCAGGAAGCAGCTGCATGTGTCGCGTACGTGTGCCGCCCCAGCAACAACAATGACAACGGCAATGCGAACAAGTGACAACATTGTGACCAAATGTGAGTATGAGCATTGGCGTAGGTGTGCGTCTCGGTGGGTAGGTGTTTAGCCTCCCTCCCCCTGTGTGTGTAAATCGCACATTTCAATTTGCATGTGTTAGCGACAAACTTTTGATAAGTGTTACTCGCCTTACACAAAAGCAGGCGGCGGAGGAGTAGCGACACGGCATTGAAACTTATTGTCAAACACGAGCAGGAACCATCATTCCTTCTGTAGTCCTTCCCCTACACATCTATGCAAATTTTAGATTCCAACACACACACACGCACACACATATCAATATTTTTCAGACATTACGTGCTCCAAAAATTTCGCACACCTCCGTTGGGATCGATGGATAAATGTGAAAATGCCATGTGGCAAGTATATTATTGCGAAAAATTTCAAATTATCTGAGACATTTATTTTTGTTGATTTACAAAAAACAAAAAAAAAAACAGAAAGGAAGCTGTATACCCTTGCAGAATTAAATCCAAAAACTAAAGCCGAAATTCTTCTTTATTGTAGAAATCAATCAGTTTCTTGATAAATTGACAGCTCCAAAAGGCCTTCTGTGTGGGCCAACTAACATGGGGTCACCGACGGATGTGCTTATTCTTTTCCACACCACACACACACACACACACACCCACATCTACAGCCACACCCAGTAACCCCATTTCATTTTATTCGGCTCATTTTCCCGTCCATAAGCCCCGGTTTTCCACCTCTCGTTGAGCGTTGCCCGTTGATGAGTGCTCCTGGTTATCTGGCATCCATATTCCCATGTTAACTGTCGCCTTTAGCGCTCTCGCCTGTTGACTAACTGCCGAAGGGGGGAGTGTCCTTACAGAATTGAGGAACGTCATCAGGGCAGACAAAAGGCAAAACAAATTGAGAGCAGAGCAAGTCCCCCGCACATAAAACTGACTCTGTTGACATTTTGGCTTTTTTTTAGGCATTGATTTTAATTTATTTTTAAAATTCTACTTGCTGTTAATATTGGAAAATATTTTTAAACATTTTATTAATTAGTATTTTATTTCAGAATAATATTTCATAATTTCTTTATACTTTAAAGTATTGAAAACAATTTATTAAACAACTTGAAAACACCTTAAATTCACATTTCTCCTGTCGCTTTCTTTCTAATGTTTTTATATATTTTTTTATTGGCTTGGCTATTTTTTTTTTCTTTACATTTTTTGGCAGCACTTTTGGCAACACTTACAGCTGCAGCGTGAAAACTGTTGCACACCCGCACACCCCACACACACCAAACACACACAGAGGACGACGTGTTATCTTTCGGCTGTGCGTCATTTCACAAGAAAAAGTAGAAGCAGAGGCAGAAGACCGCAACAAAACAAAATCTGACAATAAGTGTGAAAATGGTGCACCCATTCCCCCATTTACCACCCCCTTAGCTGCCATGCAAAACTAAAAGAAAAATGTTTAAATATTTCCTGCTTTTTATTGTGGTTACGTTGCTGCCTCCCACTCTCTACCCCCCTTTCCCCCACCCTCCTCCACTCTGTGTTGAAAAATCAGAAGCTGAAGTGAAGCTGCAAAAAGAACAATAATAACAACAATGGAGGAGGCGACTCTAAAAAAAAAAGGAAGAGGACGGATCAGGAAGCTGGGGAATAAGGTGCTCTTTCGAAGGGAAGCATTACTAAATACCCTGCTAAATAATATTTAATTTAAACTAATTTTAAAGCTATATGTTTTTTTTTAGATCTTATGATTAATTCTGTTCATTATTTTAATAAAAGAAACTCAGCATTGGTTACAAGAGCAGAAGTTTTATTAATAGTATGGATAGGATCACCTACAAAAAATGTATTGCATTTTTGTATTTGCAAAATAAATAAAGTAATTTCCAGTTTAATCACAAATAAGTTTATTTCGTTTTTTTTTTTTATTTTTAGGGTATCTAAAAGACCCTTAAAAAATATATCTGTTACTGAACTATCAGCAGAGAAAGATGAAGCTGAACAAAACGAGAGCGAAGCGTAAAAAATAGCAATACTTTCCGTGCTACGCTTTGCTTTGTAGTGCCTCACACGGCAACAAAATATGTATATAAATATGCATTTTTTAATTCAATATATGCAGGAAGTAAAATAAGGACTTCCAGTTTTTTTTTTATATATTTATATCTATGATATTTTGATAGCATCTCTTTAGACTTTTTAAAATTCTTTGTGAGATAAATATTTTACATTTTCTGCCAATGTAGTGCCGTCGTCGTTTACTGTTTACTTTTATTGTGGCTGCTGGCCGCGGTGGCGCTCGAAAAATATGAAAACTTTCGACAGGAAACAGGAAACTGATAAGGGCATTTTTGCGCCGTTACCCCTTTCTCCCCCTATCCCTTCCGCTTTCTCTCTTTCCTCCTTCGTCCCGCCCAGCAGATGTCTCTTTCTGCCCCGGCCCGTGTCATTTGGTGTTGCTTTTGGTGCTTTGAGCACTTTTTGACGCCCTGCTCCTCGGCTTCTCCTTCTGCCCAGGGAACTTATTGTGAGAGATTTATTTCACGGCCTTCAGGTACAGTGATACCCCATGTGGGGGAGAAACTCTCTCAGGAAAAAGGTAATTTTATAGCGGGAAAGAATAAATTTGATTTTATAGGAATTAAAATAAGGTAACATTTACTTTTATTTTGAAAATTAAAAGCGGAAATATACAAAATATTTTTAATTTGATTTTTTCAAGAAGAGAATGCTATTTAAATTCAATTTTTATGGAAACTAAAAAAACTGGCTGCAAAAATATGATCCCTTCGACGAGGCTTTCACTGCAACACGTTAGTTGGCATCGTTAAGCTATGGCCACGCCCCCATGGTGACATGTGCGCCCTCTTTCAGCAACCCACCTCCCCATCAGGGGATCCCCCCGCCTGTGGTTTCTTGCGGCCGCTTGCCTCTTTTTTCCTTTGGGGACAGCTGTTGCAGCAATGTTGCAAGTTGTAAGTTGCACAGTTTTATCAACTTTGGCAAGCTTTAAAAAAATATATAGCAAGAGGAGGAAAATATGAAGGTAGAACTTATTATTAAAGATTAATAACTGCCAATGGAAAATGCGTTATGAAATGTTTTCGGAATGACAAAGGACATATTTCCCACCTTACTTTCTAATGGAATAAACCAACTTCTGTGCCTTAAATCCTTGGTATTCCCGCTCATCAGCATGCAATTTTCCAGACCCATCAATGCCTAGTTAGCGGGCTTAAACCATGATGGAGGCTTAACCCAGTGATGGCCAAGAGGCTTACCTTCAAATTTTCGAAAAGCTCAGCGTGGCAAAGCTGATTTAATTAAATCAGTCATTTGGCATCATCTGAGGTAAGCCACGAGAAAAGTCATTCCATTTAGGGGTTAAGGGGGCTTCGTGGAATGGGGGGATGGATGGTGGGTGGATTTTCTGCGGGGCTGTTAAGGGGGACTCAGGTTTAAAACAAAAGAAATCTGTTTATTTAAAAAGAAAAGAAAAAAATGAAGACTTTTCAACAACAGCGGCCGGTGGCCAATAAGGGTCCTACGCGCTGTCTCCTTCTCTTCCTTATGCTTTCTGCCTATTTTCTCTATTTTACCTCTTCGCGCCGCATACAACTCCCCCCCCCCCCCCCCCCCCCCCTCCCCCATTCAGTTTAACCCCCTGGCCACCTGTCCTTGCAACATAAAAACACGACCATGAATTAACGTTAAAACATGGCCAAAAAGGCAGGACAGCTTCGGGTTCTGCGTGTGTGAGTGTTTGTGTGGGAGTGTGTATGAGAAAATACACTAAGAAAATCACTATTAAATTATGAAATTTACTAAGTGAACTTATTGTTAACTTGAGCTATAAAATATAATATTTTTATTATTTAAATTCATAAGAAAAGATGGTTATTCAAGAAAAGTTTTAAAACCCTGATCATTTGAAAATGATATATTTATATTAATAAAACAATAAATTAATGTAATTAATAATAATAATAGTATAATTAATACATATATTATAATTAATATTAAAAGCCAGTAGTTACTGTTAAAAATATTATGAGAATTTTAGAATTTGAATAGCAAGACTTAAACTTCCAAACAAACTTTAAGAAAACAAATTTTAAATTTATATTTTTTATAAATATTTTTTTCAGTTTACGCATGAGTATCGGAATGTGTGTGTGTGTGTGTTGGCCGCAAACAAACACATAAAAATGGCCTGCTCCGTTCAAAGGACACTGGAGTCTCGCCAACCGGCGTGAAAATCATTTAATTTACAACACGAACACGACGGGAAATGGGAGGAAAGTGGGCGGAAAATGTGTGGAAAATGTTGGGGGAAAAAAGAGAATCAAAAGAGGGGGCAGCCACAGAGGTCCAGGCGCACAGACACCGACACAACGAACGAGCTGGGCCTAACAATATGAACTGAGTTTTCATTTAATAGACTGCAAGCGCTGGAAAATGGCATAGAGGGAGGAAAGCAGGTGCACGAGCCGAGATAGCCAGTGAATTGAGGGCTGCCGAGAGGGGAAAATAGAGACAGAATAGTGGACTCTGTACAGAATGGCAGAGCTAAGCCACGTTATGCGGTTAACTAACACTGCCGCAAAACACACTCGCCCATGCTACCATCATCCCGAAACCCGTTGAAAAGCGAAAGTGCTTGCTATCAGCTGATGCCAGCGATTTATGCATTTTGGAAAAACCAAGCCACAAACAAATAAACATTAAGTCGCAGCAACGATATTAAAGCTATTAGCAGATTTCCTTTCGTAAATAGTATCTTCTAAGATAAAGATTAATAATTGGTTAAATAAATTTCAACTAAATAAAAATTAAACTCTTAAATCTTCAATAAAATAAACTCCTTACAATTTTCTTTTGTTTTCCAACTGTTGCGCCACAATATTAATGCCTTATGTGGGGAAAAACTACTGAGAAAAGCCGTCAGGAAAAGGTAAACAGCAATCACTTGCTTAGGCAAACAGGAAAAGCTGACACTTAAGCGGATGATGCTGAGACCCCGATTTTATATCTTCCTTATACATATATGTATGTATATAAAAAAATATATATATTCTTGTCTTTGTAAGCACTTATGCCAATATTTGTCGCAGGCATATCGCAAGCAGTTTTTCCGCCTTTCCCCCAAAGCCAAAAGTAACCAGGAAAATAGAGGGTGGCATTGAGAAGTCTGTGCAAATATTTTAACGAATTTTTTTTTTTTGTATTATTTTCATTTCCACGACACGTTGAAAGGATTTACGCAGGGAAAAAGAGCAAATATCACAAAAAAAAAAACATATATAAATCGCAAGACGAACTGTTGACGTGCGGCTGTGTGTGGGTGTGTTTGGGGTCAGTAGTAGTGGGCAGCCGAAATGGGGAAAATCGGGGGGAAATACAGGCCAATTCAACGCTGGATAAATATTTGCCAGGCCCAAAAAAAAAACCCCGAGGATTTTATATGTGAACAAAAGGCGTTGAAGCGCTGTCAGCTCTCTACGAAAGCTGATTCCCTGATTCGGCAAAACACTCAAAAAATTAAATTCTATTTGAGTTAATAAAAGTTGTTAACACAAAATAATAATAATAAAAATACAAGGTTAAATAAACTGAATTTAACCATTAAACTAATTAGCAAAATCCAAAAATTCGACGAAATATTTAACACAGAAAACATTCCAGCAAGGATCTTTTCCTTGTTATCTCCAAATAAATAATAATACATTTTTTAGGATTTCCAGAGTTTCCTCTTAATTTTATGTGCCTTGTCTGCTACCCCTTCCGACCCCCTTTTTCAGCCCACGCCCCTGCCTGTACCTCAGTCGCTGTGTGTAATATCAGGGATTCAATAAACACTTCAAACATAAACTTGACGATTTATTACAACTGAATGGGCAAGCGTCTGCCAGCAAGTGAAAATGTCTATATATGCGGAATGAAATGCACAGCAAGAAAATTGGTACCACTATTTAAACTAAAATTCTTTGTATTTATAAGGAATATAAAGGTCTGCAAATATTTTCCTTTAAATAAAAAACCCTTAAACAATAAACTACTTTAAAACTATTTTAACTAAGTAAACGAAGCTAAATAAAATTTAGGTGCCATAATTTTATTTATTGTTTAATTTCATACCCAAAATTGTATTAAGAAATAATAATAAATTTCTTTGAAATTAAAATAAATATTATTATTTATTAATTCCTATATTATTCTCTCTCTGCACCTGTAAGGATATATTTATGTCAATATGCCATGTGACAGTTTGCTGGTGTCTGTCGACTAGTGGCAACGCGATGTTCATATACGCAATGAATTATTAATTCGTTGTCCCGGGTCCGGGTCTGGGTCCAAGCCGGGTCCGGGTCCTGGTGCATTCCCAGCCTGGAGCAGTGCCCATGTTTGTGTTTGTGAAACGGAATCGGAATCGGAGTCCCTGCACGTCGCCATTTAACTGCTGACAAATGATAAATTTATTATTTACCATCCAACAGCAAAGGGCGGGGATTTGGGGCGAGCATTTGCTAGATTAAAATATGTTTTAATATTTGCCTTCGTCACACTCCAACGCAGCCACGCACACTGGGACAGACAGACACACACACACACAGACAGACTTAACCCACACGTGACAAGGCAACCTTGGAGCCACACACCAGCCACGCCACCCACCCACTCGTTGTCCTTGGAAGCGCCTTGGAGTGCGATAATCACGCGCATTTGATTAATTACCCGTGTCGACGGCGCTGCTTGGCTCAGTTCCTTGAGATTTGGATGCTGTCATGCCTGTATGGCAATAATATGGAAAATAACTCTACAGATATTACAAGGTACCAAATGGAGTTTAAATTTGCGGACTTCAGGCGTAAATAATTTTGTATTAGTATTTTGTACCCAAAAAAGTACGATATAGTTTCTTATTCTTATTCAGCTTTCACTTTCATTCCCTAGTTCCCTAGTGACTTAACCCCACCAGCAAACCACACTTAATTCTCAAGTTCAACACGACGCTGTAAGTTTCCTTATCGCCGACACAAGTGCCGCGAAAAGTTGCAACTTTCAACCTGAGAGCTAACGGTAATCACCGTCCTAACGTTGCGTACACTCGCACGTCCTTCGACCTCCTGGATTTTCCACACCTTCCTTGGATTTTTCCCCCATACCACCGAACCTGACCCAAGAATTTCAGACACTCGCCGTTACGTGTCCAACTGTGAATCCGTCCGCTTAACGCGCTCCTTAATTGTCACACCGCCCTCAGATTTTCCACCGCTTCTTCTCACCTGCGTGATAAGTAGGACCACTCCCTGCCTCCCGAACCCTTTAAGATACAGTAAGGGAGGGCAGAGGGAAAGTATTAAGGATGAGAGGAAAAGTGTGTCAAATATTTTAAGTTCGACCTAGATAAGAAAAGGAATCCCTTCTTTCCTTATTGTAATATTTATTAAAAAAAAACTGCGGTATCCTAGAAATCACATAAACAATACGAATATGAAATATATATAAATATAAATATCAAATATTTTTCACCATTCCCAGACACATTTAAAACAATAAATTGAAAAATATATAACACTTGGAATCTTTGAAACCAATCAAGGCCTTAAAGCTTGCATTATAATGAAAACATGGGACTTCCTTTTCAATTTCTCAACCAAAACAGATGCCAATATTAACCAACGTAATCATAGCAGAGCAAAAACTCTAGCAAATGTTGAAACGGTAAACAAAATACAGCAAACAAACAAATAAGCATCAAGAAAAAAAGGACAGAACGTTATCATAAAACGATTTTCTCACTTAAAGAAAACAGCAGGGCAAAAGGAGAAAAGGGGCTGCAAAAAAAAAAAAAAACTTAAATTATTGCAAATCAATTTGGCGAAGGGTTCCGAGCAGAAGTTGGAGCAGCAGATGTGCTGCTCGGGAAAAATCGGGGGAAAATCTGAAGGAATGGGGCCCGAGGCCTAGACAGAGGTTGCAAGACCCCGTTATTATTTCCCGCCCCGATTTACCCCACGAGTTTTTGCTGGCGCAGCCATAAAGCACATTTTATTGAGTTGTCGAACTTAAGTACCAACAGCAACAAGAAGTAGCCAAAAAAAAAAAAAGAAAAGAAAAGGGAAAAACTAAGGACTGGAGCAGCAGCAGAGGTCTGGCATTTTTGGGCACGCATGTGGTTCGGTGCCCTTTTTTTGGTTCTTTTGTAATATACTCTACAAATTCCATCATTTTCATTTAACTAAGTAAAAGCAAAGATTTTCTAATTCTTAAGTATTTTACAATATTAATACAATTAATTAGATTAATTGAATATATTTCAAATACTTTAAGCTCCTCTTAAAGCTTATTTGCATTTTATTTATTTATGTTAAAATTAAAATTAAAAAATGGTTTGATTATATATATATTATAATCCCCAAAAACATAATACAAAACTTCTGAACATCCCGAAAAGAGCATTTCAAAATTCTTTAAAATAGGTTCTCGTTATTTTCAGCTGTTTTCTATTTTCGCAATGTAGGGCAATGTGGCGCATAGACGGCTCAATAATATGCCAGTCCTTCGGTAATGGTTTCTGCGTCCCTTCCCCCTTTTCCCGCTAATTTTCCATGCCCCATGCCCCCTCTCAAACCTCCTTGCCCAACCCCCCGAATTGCAGCACACAGACACCCACGCAGACAAAGGCGATTGGCAACATTTTGGCAACACCCACACATGTTGGGAGTTGGCTGTCGATAAGTGTTTGTGTTTTACACTGAACAACAATGTGTGAGTATATAGAACAAGTAAATTAAATAAATAAAGGATATGCAAACTTTCGATTTATTTTATTTATATACTTATGATTTCTCCAATTTAATAAAATTGTATACAGAAAATATTTAAGAAAATATAGATTAAATATATATATTTACATATTTATATTCTTTTTTCCTTTTTTTGAGTGTAGTCACCGCATTGAAGATTTTATTCTATTTTTGCTCCCTAGTTGGAAGCGTAATCGTTTACAGCTGCTCGAATGCGCAAATAATTTGAAAGGAATGTGCTCCCGAATGTTTATAAGCCAAGAGCAATGACAAGCTTTTGGCCAAAAAAAAAAAAAACAATGCAATACCACTGTGCACAAGAAAGAAAACAAAAAAGATTATCTAATCACAAGGCAGATACTAAAAATAAAGACAATTTTAAAAATAATGAACCAAACACAATGCATTTATTTATAACATAATCGAACAAATAGTTTAAGGTTTATTATTATAATTTATTGTTCAAAAATGTACCAGGAAAAGCTTTATAAATATTTTTTTTAATGTAAACATTATTTATATATTTAATATGTGGAAAAAAAAGTGAGCTGGATGTAAAGCTGTTTCTAAATAAGCCAGGGACATCTTCAGTACCTAGTTATTCAGTTGTTTTAATAAATATTTTCTTTTCTTTGTAAAATGCAGAATACCTTATTTTTCCCCATTTTCCACTGTGCTCTTTTTATATGTTTAGATGTCTGCCACTCCGCGCTCATTAGCACACACCCAAACACACATTCCAGTGCTGCCATGTCCTTCCATATTTTCTCTTGGAAAAAAAAAATAAAAAAACACACATTGCTCCGTCATAAATGACTGACGCCAGTTCGGAGGAGTCCTTGGCGAAAGCAGAGGAAAATATGAAACAGAAATTATGGGGGCAAACGGAGAGAAACCAATACTTAGCAAAAATAATAATGGTTTTAAATATATATTTTGCAATGTCTTAGAAATTATTATATGAAAAATTTGCAGACAGAAATTAAATTAAATCCATTTTATACATAGAACTTAATTAGCTAAGCAAGCATATGTTTTATATGCCATTTTCTCCACTTGTAATCTATTGAATTATGTAAATATATTTATTATTATTAATATAATTAATAAATATAGAGATATTTGTTCGACAATTTCTTGTAAACCAATTGTAAATTGAATATTTCTCTCAGTGAACGACAGCCTGGCCGTGAAGCCTTTGCCACCATCGAGCTATTATTTGATCATATTTAAAAAGGAATTTTCGGCATTGTGAGTTTTCTTTATATATATTTTTTTTTTGTTTTGTTTTTTGGGCGCCCGTTTGTTACTGCTTGAGCCATCAATAATTCACTTTCGCTTAAGAGCCAATTAGGGGGAGCAGTGCCGTAAGTAGGTGCGCGGTAATGGTAATGGCAAATGGTAACCAGTTGCAGGAATCGGGGTCACCACATGTGCCCCATGGGTTTACCCCCTTCGTAAACCCGGGTGGGTGGCCCGATGGTCGTAAATTTGACAGTTTATTAATTACAGCTGCAATTAGCAAAGGAAAGCGGTTTGCTGCGCTATCAGTGCAGCTTTTACTGCCGGCAGTTAAGTTAAGCCACCTGGGTTTTTTGGCCAAAACAACTTTCCACACAAAGCAAAGGACACCTCAACGGGAAACGCGATATGCTTGTGTTTTGCTGACTTTGTCAGCAACTTGATAAAAATAAGGAAGCACTGCAACTTTTCTAAGCAAAACTTTACGGGGAAAATGGTAAAAGCAAAGATAATATTCTCAGTAAGTTCTGTTGGACATTTACTTTTACAATTTTGTAAGAAATTAGGAAATAAATGTATATAAATTAAATTCAAATTAATCAATAAAATATGCAAATATTTTATTTTATTAAATTATCTTTTTTGTAAGATATAAAACGTTTTCTTCAAAGCTTTAAATTCGATATATAATATATTTGAACTATTGAAATTTAAAATCCAATCATGGTTAAAGTAAAAATATTATTTAATATTTTGTTTCCATATATATAAAACAATCAATATAATTTTTTATACTTGTACAATAATTTCCTTTATTTATATAATAAACAATCTTCTTAAATTACCAGAATAATAATATAAAATAAATTCTTGGACTTATTAGATTATTTTAAAATCGAAAGCTGTTTTATGTAATTTTTGGCACCAAAACTTAAAGCCATCTTTATAATAATTTCCCTTTAACCCATGGTTTTACTGACACCAGTTTCCACTCTCCATTTTCCAAGCACCAGTCACCCGTGACCAGTTATTCTAGTTATACATCCGGGGGTCGGAGGTCACCCCTTGCCGGCGATTAACAAGTCCCCCAAGAAGGGAAAACAAACCAGAGCGGCGGCAACAAAAATGCGTAATGAGCTGCGAAACGCGCCTGGCATCAGACATCAGACATCAGACGTCGTACATCGTACATCTCGACATCGGAACTCTCTGGACTTTGGACACTGGACATCTGATATTGGGGAGTGTTAGTCTCGGCACTCAAATTCAATTGCACAGCGTTTTAGTATGCATCAAACGTTTTACAACTATTTTTCTTAACGCATTTTATTGGCGCTCTGGGGGGAAGGCCCAACGGTCATGGGGGAGTGTTTTCTTGGGGGTAGTGGCTACGAGTGCCTGGGGATGGGGTGTTGGCCTGTTTGTGGGTGGGGTTTTGCGGCACGTACTCTATTTAAAATGACACGCCTGACGACCTAATGGTGGTCAGCCGCCCTATTTACCCTGCAACTGCTCGAATATGGCTTACTCTTGTGTGGTTTTCTAGGATAAGATAAAAAGCTATATTATCTTTTTAAACTAATTCCCATAAGAGTTAATTTCTTGAAGTAATTATTACATATTTTCTTTGAAGTCTAAAATTTAAGATTATTATTTTAATCAATTTATTAAAATAATTTAATTAATTATTTCCCACGATTCTCTTAAAAGATAATTATATTATTAAATAGTTCTACCATAATTTTTATATTGCACAAAAATATTTCAATAGTTATCTCATATTCGATATCTGTTGGTTACATTTTGTTTTTAAGGGATACTTGTTTTTGTTTGGGTCCCCCTCCTTTTTCCTTTTCCCGCCGGCGCTTTTCTTTTGAGCATTGTCATATTGAAACCGCAGTGACGAAAGCAGCAGAGAATGCCGCCTGGTGGGGGGAGTTTGCAAGGCCGTGGATGGCATTTTCTATTAACAGCCATGAAATATAGCAGAAACTAAAGCGAAAGGGCGAGATATTCCCACAGAGTTTATATTTTCTCTCCTTTTGTTATTGTTATTGGCCAGCCAATTGGACACCGCAAGGACAGAAGGGAGATAAAGATAAAGTCAATAAGGAAAACGCACTTGGAATTTTCAAAATATATTTTCCGAATGCAAATTGTTAAAAATTGTGTCCCAGTGCCATAAATATTTGCATCAGCCACAAGTCTATGTGCGTGTGCATAATTTTAGGCAAAAAGGAACAGTGTCCTTTATTTTCCTTTATTTCCTTTACGACAAAGACGCGACGTGTTTGTCATAACTAAAATTCCGGAAGCCATAAACAAATTAGGTTAAATGCAAACAACAAATTCATAATTCTTATTTTGTTTTATGTATATATTTTTATACCCTTGCAGAGTTTGCTTCCTTTCTTGTTGTAGTATCGAAACTAGTTAGGAATTGCAAGCCAAGAACATTAACCAAATGAAAAACGAAATTATCCATAAAATGCATGGGTTTGTTTTAATTTTCCTCTTTTGTTTTCAAGGGTCAAGTGACATTTTAAGCGATTTTATGACAGTATAAATGGAAAAGGGAAAATCTGAAAAAATATAATAATGTTAAATAGAAAGTATAGTGCCAGGATAGTTAGTTTAGAAACAGAGGGGCCCTCGAGAACAGGAAAGAGGAATATTTTCTAACAAATAATAAATTCTAATTAATCATAAAATGTATAAAAGTTATATTTTTCCCTGCTTTTATGTTAAGCTTTTAAAACAAAAAATATACCTGAAGCAAAAAATTGTTTAACTTTGTGCTTCCGAGACTTTACTGTATCGCTTGGTAGCTACTACTTTCGTAAATGTTCTTGGTGCCAAGGAGTCCCCCTGGAATGATGCTGCCGCCACGCAAACCAACGCACAGGACACACAAAAAGGAGGCGAACAAAATAATTTTGCTTAATTCAACGGCAGTGCAAAGAAATAACTGAGCGTTGAGTGTATTACGGGGGGAATCCCACGTTAAGTAAAGGATAAAAAGGCGGAGAGCGTGAAGATGCCGCTGCCGACTTCCTGTGACGCAATTAGTGCAACATTGTTGACATTGTTTTTTGTTTATCCTGCGCTTTTTTGTCGCTCCTTTTTTGCATTTTTTTTGTCGCTCTTAGAGGTTCAGAGGGGGTTGCATGCCAATGCCACGGGTCAAAGGGCAAGTTTAAGCTGACTTTAAAGTGCTTTTGGTTTCTTTACAATCCGCTTTTTATTCCAGAGATGGAAATGCATGAGTACAAAGGGGTATGTCAAGTGTTCCGGCGTTGTTTAACTTTTGTGTTCACATTTCGTCAGCTTTTTTTTTTTTAATTTTGAAGATTTGTGGTTTCCATATTTGTTATCCATTTTTATTTTTTTCTGAAAGATATTTTATCAAGAAATTTTAAAATAAATAATTATCACACTACTTTAAGACGTGGGATGTTGTAGTAGTTCTTATTAATAAATTTAAATATAATTAATTTTATTGTGAAGGTTTAATTAATTACTATGTTATTAACAAATGTTATTTTAATTTAAAGGGAAACCCTTTCGTTCACAATTTGTATTTTAGTTTTTCCAGCTTATAAACTGTTTCGCTTCCATTTTAATTTCTGTTCTCCATTTTCCGGTTGCTCGGAGTCGAGAGTGCTTAGCTGATGAAGCCATTGTATAGGATTGGACCAACCAAAAACCCCATTCCACGCAATTCCAACCCATTCCCGGATGGGCAGGCTCTGTTCAGATGATTCCACTTTAAGGCCAAATCAGGCGTAAAATGAGCGAAGCTTTAAAATTTGAATTTTGTTGTTACACTCACAACAGCCCCCCTTTTCTCCCCTCTTTCCTTGTTGGACTTCTATTCATGCATACGGAAAAACTGGCAGCTGGAAAAGTATCGAGTTTTCTTTGGCCCAACGTGAGAGGTGGCAAGGGGGAGAATATGGAGCAAATTAGGGGCAGCTGCAGGGCTAGAAAGCAATCAGAAACAACAAAAGAACGGGCCAAGAACTTTGAGCAGAAATTTATAAATTCCAATACGAAAAGGTTAATAGAAGGTGAATGGGAAAAATAACAACAAATTCCTGGCAAGTGTCTTTCGAAAACAAATCAATCAGGCAATTGAAATGGCATTGATCTACTGGGAAAAAAACAGAGTTAATACATTCAAGTAAAATGCATAGATATAAATATTACTCTACATTTAGATATATATTATCTGACAGATACACTTTAAAATACAGATTAGAAATCGAGAATCAAAATAGCGATCACTGGAAGGAGATATATTTTGCTCTCCTCCAGTGTGCCTCACAGTTGTTTATGTTTGTATTTGTTTGGATTTGTTTTGTTTTTTTTTTGGATTTTTTGCTTGTTTTGTTTTTCCAGTCGTCTGACTTTCGGAAATTCATTGTTACGCATGCATTGGCTGTGACCCGCCGTGACCCTCGGGCTGTGTAGACTCTGGGTAGTTTTTGTTGCTTTACTTGTTTCGCTTTCGCTCGACTTTGTCTGTCTCAGATAAACCTTTCCTTTTTCATAAGCGTTTTCCTTGATCAGTTTTTCTCAACGTTCTTTCCATCACATAATCATTTTTCAACTTTGTGTTTTTGCCACAATTAGTCGGGAACGTGGCCAACCCTTGAGACTGTGAGGCGCTCGACCGCCGAGATACATTGCCACGAGTGCGTCATTTATAAGAACTGCTGGCGGAACAAGGGTTTGGGAATCGTAAAAACGCTGTTTGGTGGAAAATCAGAGAGCGCCAAAAGATGAGAGCAAGTGAACGTTAAGCTCTGCACTAAGCTTGCGCAGCCAACGAAAATAAACATCGTGTGGGGGAGCTCAATGGCAAAGGGCGGGTGCAAGAGGAAAGGCGGTAGTAACCCGTTCTGCGACTGAGATCGTACAGATGCAGCTTATCTTTTGGTTTGTTTATTATTGTTTTCATTTTTGTATCTCAGTGAAATTAAATGAATATAAAACTAAAAGCGCACCAAAGACAATTACAAGTCTAATGATTGGGAAATGGTTTTATGAACAAATAAAATAACCAATTTACATACATATTTATTTATTACACTTTTTCTATTTGCTTGAAATTATACAGAAATTGTTATTTGGAAATTAAGCAAGGTTGGCAAACGTTCAGAATATTTCTATCAAAATTTAATGAGTGAGCACTTTTTAAGTGATCAATACCAGTATCAGTTTCTGGTCAAACTTTTGAAAAGTTTTTTTTTTGGTTCAAAATAAAAATGACCAAAACTATTTTCGGGGGTTTGAGGCCTTGAACAGTTGGACCTAACCGCATAGGATCGAAAGGGAAAGTTGTGGTTCTTGTCCAACAAGCGTTTTTAATTGATTTCCCATCTAGAACTCCAACTTTCCCACACACAACCCGGCAGCACATGTGTGTGTATGAGTCTGAAAAGTTTACAATAATTTTTGAACATTCAATGGTCGCAACTAAAAACGCCAAAAACGATTGGAAAAAGGCAAAGTGGGGGCGGGATGGGCTTTCCGGGGGTTCATGGGGTTAGTGTCCGTTCGGGTTTTCAATCCACAGCTGAGACCATGCAAAAAGCGATGACAAAACAGAAAATCGGAAGGAAAGTGTGGGTGGAGGCGATGAATGAATGAATAAAAAAGTTTTGCCCGGCATTTGTCTGTTGGCATATTTTGAAAAGCAGTTTTCCAAAATGCACACACTCGTACGTTTGTATGTCTATGTGGAGGCAAACTGGGAGTTCAAAGTTCAACGCATGATTGTGAAAATGGAATTGCCAAAGTTGGTCAAATGGGTTGAGGGTTTTCCAACCAAGGGCGTAAAAAAGTCGCAATGAAACAACAACAGAAAAAAACAACATAGTGAACAAAATTAATCACTAAATAGTTGCAAATCGTTTTTAACTAATAAAGAATAATTAATTAGGTTAAAGTATTACACTTAATTGTATGTAATTGATGGAAAGGCATTAATTTTCAATCTTAGTTTCTCGCTTTTTAATATTTATTTTCAGTGTTTTGCTGGTATCCTTTTTATCGCACATTACTACTCCTTTTTTGCATAACTTCCTGTTCTCCTTTATTTCGTCTCTCTGACTTGTGGTCATCCTCGATGACAGCTGCCTTTTGTCCAGTGTGCGGGGCCAGGGAGTTGACCAAAAACCACCCACTGTCGATGCAAATATATGTATGTATATGCTATATAGATATATATAAATATATGGTAGGTACGGACACATGAAAGGGAGGTGCACAGCTGTGTGCGAATCATTTTAATTTCATATCTAAATGCCAAAGTTCCTAATTGAAATTGCTGTTGAAGCTGAATGGAAAGTTAAAGAAGGTTAAACACAAAGTGGATCAAATTTGAAGAGGATGGCAGGGGCATATCTTGGAATTTTTATGTAAATTAATAGCATTAAAGCTAGGGAAAAATATTACCTAAAAATAAAACCTATTTCCAAGCTCTATAAAAAATTGAAATAATTTATAAGTATAATTAATCACTAAACTAAGAAACATATATTTTTATGCAAATATTCTTCAGATCAGTAGTTGTTAAAGTTGGACTGCCAAAAAGCCACTGATGACCCTTTAGATATGCTGACAAGTAGATATATTATTGTTTAGGAAAACTCCAATAAAAAAATAAGGAAATTGGGTCGCACTACTCAACCAATTAGTCTGGAACAAATAAGTAGTGAAGTGCCAAAATGCAAAGTCCTTGATAAAAATATATAAAGAAATAAACAAAGAAAAACTGCAAGTATTTAATTTCAATTACGAGGAGACAAAGTGCCAGTGGCTTAACCCTCCACCCGCTGGACACACTTAATCCCCCAACGCCACACGCTTAACCCCCACAACACCCTCACTCTGTCTTAACCCATCAATCCCCATCAGACGGACAGAGCTAGTGAAGTTCGAACTGGAAATACCTCAAGCAATCAATGGACTCTCGTCTATGTCCTTCTCTATCCAAGCGCCATGCTGCCCTCTCTTTCGCCGCAATCAACATAAAACAAAGACGATGGCAACTGTATAAAAATTAAGCTCAATTACCAGAAATTTACAACATCAATAAAATAACTGAAGAGTGCTCAACACAAAATCACCGCACACTCGCACACACACACACACACACTCCCACACTCTGCACGTGTGTGTCTGAAGGGGCGGCTGGGCGGTAGGTTGAGGGGGCGTGGCAATGGTGAACGTAGCAAACTCATCACCGGATGCTGACATATTGAAACACGTACCGACAACATGCTACACCAAAATTATAGTCACTTCCTTGATTTTGATTTCAAGTACTGCTGCGCGGGGGTTTTCCGGCCAGGGGAGTGGGATTTTCCTCCTTTCGGGGAGTGGCAGTTGAGCTGGGTCCTTGTCGAGAACCTCACCCCCTGGTACCATTTTTTACACGGTGAAAACGATGCCCAGGAAAAGTAAAAATCCTCACATTTCACAACCTCATATTGGGAACATTAAACAAAAATGGCTTATCGAAGTTTAAATATTATTTGTGGTATTATTTTGTAAAGATAATTAATCTTCATTATTTAAAACAATTATATAGGTATTTATGTACCATTTTATTAATAAAATGATTTAAGTGCGTTTTATCATTATTATTCTTATATTTCTCAGCTGTTAAATTATTTTTTATATTATCAAAGAAAATTTTGTATTTTCATTTCATCTCTAATTAATTATTTCATTTCATTTCTCTAATTAATTATTTGTCAAAAAATATTAAACTAAATATGTATGTATTTTTATAAGCCTTGAAATTTAGGCTTCATTATCTGCTCTTTAGATTTCAGAACTTGAGTTTATGATAAATATTTAAATATTTAAATATTTAAAATATTTGACATTTATAAAGAAATTAATTACTGTAAAATTTTCCTTTTACTATTAAATAATTCGTATAATTTCTCTCAGTGAATCTTTACCCATTCCCCCGGTAAGCAGCCGGTAAGTGTTGCAAAATATGTTGACTCAACTCATAACAAGCCCAAAAACTGAACGTAACTGAGAACGTGGCTGTGATGAGGACCCGGAAAAGCGGGGGGCGGGCCTGAAGTCCTCCCCCATCGTACCCCCCTCACCATAAAAAAAAAGAAGTGGGAAAAGTGTGTGGAGGCGAAAGCGAGAGCGAACATCAGTTGAGGATTTCCTAATGAGTGCTTCATGAATGAATTTCAGCCACAGAATACTAATTCGATGGAAAATTCATTTTTCCACACGATTGGCAATTAAAAGAGATTTTCTACCACACACACACACCGAGTGGGAAGAGGTTCCGGCAAAGTGGGAAAACAGGGGCGTGTATGGGGGACACATATAGCTTTGTCTAGTCATCGAGTGAATTGACAGGCCAGCGAAGCGAAGCGAATCAAATGGACCAGAGATATCAAGGAAAAAGCCGCTAAAAGACAAGAAAACTGAAAACATAAATTATATTTTATGTATAAAATATATTTTATTAAAATAATAAAGAATATTTTTACATAGGTTGTTTTTTTATTAAGTAAAATAATTAGTGATGAGGTGCCTAGAAAATCTAAAGTCTGGATCGAAAGTTGAAAATTGTTTGGAAATCTGGATAATCCATGCTATAATATGATCTGTGTATGATCTTGGCATCTCGAATTATGTATATAATAATAATCTTCAGTTAGATATAACGTTAAGGAATTTTAAAAAATTTTAAAAAGTAGTCACCTTCTCCATCAGTTTTCATTATCTTTAACATCAGTTTGAGGTCAAACTTAATTTGGAAATTCTGACCTTGAAGCTAAAATATAAAATATATAACATAGATATAGCCAAACGATCAGCTTCGATGGGTGAGCTCCATGTTGCCACGAGTTCCGGATGCTGTGAGAGTTGGGTGTTGGTTCGATTGGTTGGCTGGACTTGCTGTTGCCGGTTAGCGTTGTTAGGACTTGCTGTCCCCCATTGCCACCACACCATCAGTTTCCGGTGTGTGTGTGTGTGGGTGGAAAGTGGGGGTGATGTGTGTGTGTGTGTGCAATGACTTATGCTGTGCCAAAGCCAACTTGTCAATGTGAAAAGCAAGCAATGAAGCAAGCAGCCGACAAGCGTTGACGTATTTGACAAACACACAGCAGTTGGCGGGGGGATCGAGATGGAGGGACCACTGTGCCACAGAGAGGGCAACAGAAAGAGAGAGAGAGATAGAGACAGTGGGTGAAGGGGCATTTGTCACCTCGTTGCAACTTGGGGGCCGATGGGCGGTGGACTACGAACAGCAAGGCTAATTACTTTAATTGGTTATTGCTGTCCCGCTTTGCAGTGCCATTGAAATTGAAATTGCAACTTTAGAAATGTACACAGAAAGAAATCAGTGAGAGCTGCTAATGGTTGAGATCATTAGAAGCCTTTTTGGATGATTTTGCAATGGTTTAATATACTTTTTATGGGGCACCAGGCCAGGCAAAACATAAAAAAAGGTTCTACATTTATTAAAATTGGTGTAATTATACTTAAATTTAAGAAAATCATTTTAATGCTATTTACAGAATGTATAGAACATTACATAGAAATATATACAGATAATGTGATTACTTAATTAGAAAAAAAAAAAATAATAAAATAAAAAACTTTGGAAGTTTTCAATTATCATAACTTGGCCTACAGGAAACTAATTTTGAATCGGAAAGCTGTTCTATGCTAGTTTTTAAAAGGCTAACAAATCTGCATCCCCTTACAAAATTTGACAAAATTTTTTGGCTCATTTTTTGGGAATTTGGAAGTTTTTCAATTATCATAACTTGGCCTACAGGAAACTAATTTTGAATCGGAAAGCTGTTCTATGCTAGTTTTCAAAAGGCTAACAAATCTGCATACTTACTTTTTTAATAAACAAACGATTTAATTTTTTTGAATTTTGACGATGCAACCCCTTACAAAATTTGAAAAAATTTTTTGGCTCATTTTTTGGGAATTTGGAAGTTTTTCAAGTTTGTCCTACAGGAAACTAATTTTGAATCGGAAAGCTGTTCTATGCTAGTTTTCAAAAGGCTAACAAATCTGCATACTTACTTTTTTAATAAACAAACGATTTAATTTTTTTGAATTTTGACGATGCAACCCCTTACAAAATTTGAAAA